>JAECUM010014071.1:0-19797 GCA_016617855.1 Megalonaias nervosa | reverse complement strand
TCAGCGGCTCATCAATAGCTCTATGGTCATCATGTATTTCTTCATAATAATCTACATTATTCTTTAGCCATTCATGTGGAGACTGTCCAACAAAGGGTGGTGGTTGACCATGATCACCACACATTATTACAGCAGTATTCTTTGTCAATAACCAATCAAGAAATTTTTTTAATATTTCTAACGACACAGTGTCTACCTTGTCCCATATAATATATTTAGATATATATTTCTCACCCATTCGCTCAGGAGTGCATGTGTCTCCACACCATCTGAAGAAACTATGATATGTACATGATTTTACTCCTCGCTCTTTTATCTCCCTGGCTAATTTATGTGTAGGTGTCAAAACAATTATATCTGAATTATTATTCATGAATAATTTAATCACACGCGTTGTTTTACCTGAACCACCGCATCCGTTAAGATAAACAGTCTTATGTCTAGCCACAGGATCATATACAGATGGTGCTGATGACCTTGATACTTGATTATTATTTTTGTAATATATTTCCTTAATTTCAACGTCGGCAGATTCAGAATAACTAAGTATATTTTCTTGTTTTATTCTCCATGATCCCCATTCACCATTACCAAGTAGCGGTTTTAACAAATTCGTATATTTTTTATTTATGTAGAACGAATCCGTTGCGACTCTGACAGCATCACGAGGAAATCTATTTATCATAGACAGTCGATTTATAGAAACATATGCCAACATAGATGATCTTAAATGAGTAAATTGTGGTGAGTCACCATCAAGATAACTCACAATTGTACCTAGTTTGGTTCCGTCTGACAAATAAGCATTACTCCGATTTATAAATGTGTTTTTTTTCGTTGTATCAGCTATTATAAAATCGAGTTCAGCATCGTCCATAATCAATCTTGTACAGTGTCTTTTATGATCATATGCTCCTCCTTGAGTAAATTTACCAATTATCTTTCTACCAAGATCTTTTGCAAGTTTCTAATCATGCTCGTCTCTGCATTTACGTATATTATTAGTAATTTTAATAATGTCATCTTCATTAAGATTAGGGAATTCTTTCCTGGCATCATCAATATTAAATCTATTTGGTTCTGGTAACCAAACTTGCTTCTGTGGACTATACGATATAATTGCTTCACTCACCTTCAATAATGTTAAAATTCCAACATCAAGCATATATCGCAATAGTACTATTGGAACCCAACATTTTTCTGAAAAATGTCTTCCAAACCAAACATAAGTAATAGCATGGAGATCTTCTGCGAACTCGAATGATTCTACATAAGCAAATCCGGTTAAGTCAAAATCTGGTAAATGTCCGTTTATCGCAACCCTGGTCATTTCGTGTGATGGATGTCCGAATCTCTTAAAGTATTCAGAACATTCTCCGTATCCAAGAAAACTCCCGGGATAACACGCTACCATATCAACGGATATAATGTCATTATATTTATATTTAGTATTCCACAATCCTCCGTGTCCATATTCTACGCAGCTTTTATGGGTATCTTCAAGAAATTCCGATCGTGTTGGTTTCCATAAATTTTTCTCTTGAGCGAAATGAGCCGCTACAGATGGAACTGTAAAACAATTATTTAATAATTGTCTAACTTTCACATCGTCTGAAGTATATTTCAGCGCAAAATGTTCCATTTCTACATTAAGAGATTCTGTACGGTAAATATCACCATTAGGCCGTACAAACTGATCGTAATAATCATATTCTGAACTGTGAAATAACCAAACCGATACAGGGTCACTTTTACTGATATTTTTGATAAAATCAAATATATATCCATCATAAAATTTAACCGCTCTATCTCGTGGAAATATTGTTACTGCTGAGGTCAACGCATGCGAATTGTGATCAATAATATCTATAGGAGCTCCAATTTTTTATGTATTTTGGTTTATATAAAATCTCTCCGGTTAACGTCTTTACCGTTATTGGAAATCTTAATTTCTTTTCAAGATCAGCAACATCTCTGATAGATGCTCCAGTATCTTTAACTGATTCTGCCCACGTATTTATTTTTTTACGTCGTAAATCTGTTAAACCATTACCACGTATCGCGTTTATGAAATGTTCTGTAACTTGTTCAGCTACACAGTTTATTCTTGACTCTGACAATCTCATAGGCTTTAGATTATTGACGTCAGGTTTATTATTAAGCGGATCTATTGCATATACAACTGTAGTAACTGGATATGTACGTTCATAATATGGCTTATCAACACCGGTTAGTATTCCGGGTTTAGATTTATTATTCAAAAGAACAATATTATTTCCTGACTGTATGCGTACTGGATCGCGCTTGTCACGAATAATCCATGTATCTTCTTCTGTATTTACAATAAATTTTATTAAAATAAAATATTTTTGATCATCAAGGTGATTAATAATTACTTTTCCTCGTTCGTCATTCATCATATTAGTAACATTTCCAAATCTGAATGTTGACCATACATGAGCAGCGCCATCGTCACGAAATTCCTTCTTGGCTTCACGAATACGTTCGGTTATATCCTCATTTGTTAAAGCTAGATCTTGCATCAAAGTACTAAATTTATATTCTGATAATCGATCGAGATCAAATCTAGCTCTTTTAGGTTCAATTGCCGATAATTCGTTTATATAATTAAGACAAATATTTAAATTAAAATTTTAGTATATATATATATATATATATATATATATATATATATATATATATATATATATATATATATATATATATATATATATAATGATTCAAACAAAGAATCGATGTATTTGGCTCAAAATTGGATATACTTCTTCCAACAAAGCATGCGTGAATGAATTCTGCTGCTACCATATGCAAAGCGTTAAAAATGGTAGTCTAGGACCAAAACCGTGTGTGCAATGTGGTGTTGGAGTCAGAGGAAAAACTCAGTTATGTGTAAAATGCGGCGGTAAAAAATATAGAGAATTAAAACGATATTATGACAAAAAAAAATAATACATCGTCAGGTAAATCTCCTATAAAAACCGTAGAAGATTATCTGACCAGATTTCAAAACAACGATTTAGACAAATAATATTATTATATAAAATGACTCAGACAAATCAGACTTATGATGAAATGATCGACAATGATATTATAAGAGAATTAAGAAAAGAAGCATTTCGTAATAAATACGAATTTGTGCACATCCATATATACAAATTATGAAGCATCCCGAGATGGTGTAATCAGACACTGTAAATCAAAAAACCCAGTCGGTAGTCTTGATAAATTTGGTTATTTTAGATTTCGTGCTGGAAATAAAAATTATTTATCAAGTAGATTCATCCACGAATGTTTTCGTGGAGTAGTTGAAAATGGACTTGTAATTGATCACATTGATGGAGATCCCAAAAATAATCGGCTATCTAACCTGCAAGCTATTACACCTAGTCAGAATTCTGCACGTGGAAATACTGGAAAATGTAAAGTATTTAAAAAGAGAGCTATTAAATCCATAAATACAGAAACAGACCAAGAAATAACTTTTCCATCAATGTATGCGGCTGCAAAACATTTTAGCATACATCCTGTTTCAGTACAATTTGTCGCAAATAAAGTATACAAATCTGCATATTCAATAAAATATGATCAGCCGATAATATTTGAATATATCTAACTCTGTACTCTTAATAAATAAATTGTATATAGTTTGACTCTATATTTTGCCATGGGTACCTTCACCGTCGCTACTCTCAGTGTCACTTTCATTTTTGACAGAATCAAATAACATAATCTTTCTTAATTGCATTACACGATTGTCCACAATCTTTTTTTTCTCGTATTCACGAGATAGTTCGGATCTGATATTTTCGATCGAACGTGCAAGAGGCGCAAATAGCTTTACCTGTTTTTCATTTACCACCGCCAAGGATTCTAACATAGACTGATAAATTGATTTGACGAATTTATAATTGGATGGTAATGTGTATTTATTGTCGATTTTTCGCTGTTTTAATATTTCATAATCACATAATATTTTCTCAGGATCGAGATTATCAGAGAGATTTATTCCGTTATGTTTTAATTTTTTAATAGCAGAAATAATATCATTAATATTTTCTTGGTTCATTATATAATAATTATTTCTTTAAAATAAAACATAATATCAGTCTCTGAATAATTATTATAAAAAATGTAGTCCCCATAACCCTATGTGAACCCCTAGGTTGCCATATGACATCCTAGCAGGATCAGAAGGTCAGGGGACTGTTTTTTGAGGATGATTGTATGAACACATAATTGTATGATTATGATTATATATACATATGGTTATGATTATATTTTTTGCAGACGGCACAAACATAAACTTATCCTAATGACATATGATTATATGAACATGAATATATACAAATGGTGATGACGGGGGAATCTTGTCTACGTCCAACAGATTTTGTACACTCTCCCCCCATACAAAACCCCGGGGAGTGCAAAAAGTACACCCACCACAAGGGTGTATGATAGGAGATGTATTTTGTCTGTTGTGGATTTCGAGGAAATTCTCCGGGTTCTCCCAATTAAAAAGCATCCGTCGCCAAATGCAAGATAAAATATCTTTAGCATTTTTGGAGACTCGAACACACTAGAGTCTGCACAACTTCGATCTACGTCCAACCGTCTTACCACTTCGGCCATCGCTCTCTTATCAATAATACAGTTAAATTTAAGTATATATAAAATATTTGCGCTATCTCACAGGACTTGTATTACTAATAGAATGTAGAACTGTACTTCAATTTTTCAAAATTCATAAAATAATTGCATGTATGAGTTATAGTTCGTTAAGGTAACAGACAGACGGACTAATACGTTTTGTTCGATACACGTATATACAACTGGGTTTGTACAGGTAACGACGTAGTAGTAAGGGAAATAATCGTTTAATTTACTCCGCAGAGAGAGATAGCCGAGTTATCTCGCTTTATTATATATACAATTGCTTTAATCATAGGAATTGATTATTATTCATATATTTACTCATCAGATTATTTTTTTGCCCCTGATTATTTAATCAGACGTTCTACGAGCGTATATACAAATTAATATTAAGAGACTCTCCTCGTAGATCCAGAATGTTTCCTGTCTGGTCAGTAAGTTTGAAATTTATTCTTGACAATAATGGATTATGTACACGTAGATAAATTGGATTAATTGGCTTAGATACAATTAACCACCCGGGCGGATCTTTAGGACTGAATGTATATAGTATATACCCCTGTTGGGCCTGGTTAGACTTTGAAAGATCTACTTGATAACTGTCATCAATTACGTCACATACTAGATTGACCGCGATCGTAGATGTTATATTAACAATACCAGGTGAGATATGGCGACTTCCACCATGTGGATCATTATTATATTTAAGAATAGTTGGTGTGGGTATTAATTTTTTCCATGAATCACATATTCTTTTAAAATGTTCATCAATAAGATCATTAACTGACTTCTTTAGCTCTTCAGAGTTAAATCCAGGAATTACAAATGTTGGTAGCTGTTCTTCTGTGATTCCATAATATTTAAGAAATACTGTTTTAAATAAACGTTTATAGCTTACATGCTGAATAGGATCATCTTCATTAACTATATAAGTACTAAGAAATCTATCTACCGGTACGTTTAATGTTTTTTCTCTGTCAACGATAGCCTTATTTACATATTCTAAGTCTGATGCAACCTGATTCAAATGTTGTATTGTTTCAATTATTTGATTTTTTAAGTCATCGTTGTAGGAAGTGCTGATGCTGGAAAATAAATTTCTTAGATCATTAAGTACACGTCCATGTTCAGATTTAATTGGTCTTGATTTTGAGTTAATTTCTTCAACATTAATTGTTGCTATTCTTGTTGTACCTTTACCCCGAACGATCTATAAAATGATTATACTGTGCATAACCACGATAAGCATCCGGAGTCTCTATAAACGGATAAGTTTTTCGATATTCTGGAAGTTTTATAAATTTTTCAACATCTACGACGAAATCAGATCGTTGCGGTTCTGGTGGTCCTTGATAAACCGGTGGACCTTCAGGCCATCCTAATACTGATCTAATCGAACTTTGATAAATATCTACGGAATAATCAGGGGAATTTATTTCAATAACCGCAGATAGTGTTGGTTCGTAGACAGTAATTGCTATTTTTGATTCTTTTCCTGTAATAGATTTAATTCTGCGTTGGAACTCATCATTAATCTGCTCTATTTGATAACTGCCCGTTGGAATAGCAACTACTTGCCAATCAGGAGTTCCATCAGGCTTATTCTTATTGGCGAATACTAATGAATTATTTGGCTGTAGTCCACCAAATGGTTTTGATCTAATATTTGGCCAGCTATAATAAACTCGCAATTGTGCTAATGCTATTTCTTTTGCAGGAATTGATGTTGGAAAATTGACACTAAACTCAGGATTGGTCGAACTTAACGATATCATAGTGGTTTTTGACGGAGTCGTATTAGTGACGATCTGCTGAAGTAACTCCCTGTCAGTCATTATTGTTATCATTATTATTTAATTGTTAAAATCATTAGCGATCACCTTAAATGCGTCATCATAGGTTTTCATCATCATCGCGAATTCCGTATCGGATATTTCACCATCACTGACACACGAAGAAATGTATAAAGATAGTTTAGAGCATGCCTCTGCCACTGTATGTAATTTAATCATATGATCGTGCAATTTAGCATTTGTACAGGTATCTATCTTTTTGGCTATAATACGGAGAACACCAGCAATAGTCGTTGATGCTGAAACAATGATGGTTATAACAGTAGGTGCTGTCATCGTCAATGTTGATAATAATAATCCTGTTCCAGCAATAACAGCAGAAACCGAGTAAACAACTACATCAATAACAACTATACGCCTTTTGTATTTTTTTATTTTCGTGTTATAATAGTCGATAAAATTATTTAGTTTAGTCAGACGCTCACATATCTGATTGCACCTGTAACGTTGAACGTCGATGCGAGACTGAGGTTGATCCATTATTGTTATATTAAGTGACTAATTGCTGTGTTTCAGCTACAAATTCCAAACACCATCAGTAAGACGTTGCGGTTATTGTTTGATCATCTGCTTCCAGTAAAAATATTTCTTCAGCATCTTTATTTAACACTATAGATACAACTCCAGAGAAAGCATCAGTTGAATGACGCCACGGAAATGTTGTAGTATAAATTTTAAACTTTGCAGAGCTAAAGATAGACAGTCTATAAACACCAGTAACCTCCGCGGTATATTTGATAGTGTTATTTTGCTGTGACCATGTTGTTAATCCTGATGCTACTGTATATACGATATTTTAATTTGTCCGTGTGGAATTTTAATCAGATTAGTTTTTTGAACAATATTAGGTATTCCACTGACAATATCATTGAGTTTCATGTTAACGTCGGAGAGTTTTATGTCAACGGTTGGTTGTTCCCCCCAAAAATCTTTAATGGTTTTGTTTATATTTCTACGAAAATTTAAGAACGTTTCTACATGTCTAGAAAAAGTAGCACTAAGTGTAGTAATTTCATCACCGATTGTTTTTAGAGGAATTTCCTTATCATCGACGTATTTTTTCGTTGCAGCATCAAAATCATATTCTGGTGTTCTAAGATTATTAATACCATTGTTATTCATATTAAGAAATGCACGCATTATACCGCCGTTGGCCAATACGTATTTAGATTCTTGATCGTCGACATATTTCTTTGTTGCGGCGTCTGTATCTGCGGTTGGGTTTCCAAGGCCTATAATTTTATTTTGATTCATAATAATGCGACCTGTGAATGAATCACCAGCTTTCTTAATATAATCGCTGACTGACGTACCGGGATCTTGTATTTTACCCTGATCAGTAAAAGTAACTATATTATTAACCACCGCATTAGGAACTCGTATAAGTACATCTGTTGTATATTACTAGTTTTTAATCGTCCTTCCTTATCCTGAAAACAACTACTTCGTTTTGATCCACACTGGTTATGTTTAATAAATCATCAATCTCATTTCTGAGCTGATCGAGAGTTGCGTATTTAGATAAATCAGCTTGCTGCTGAGCTTTACCACGAGAAGATCTTCCGTAAATGTCCACCATTATATTTACTAATGTCTGTTTAAATGTGATAACGTAGTATATTCATGTACAACTTTGTGAGGCGGTTTTGTTGATTTTGATACAGCATCAAGTACATTAAGTACTTCACGACCACATATTGGTGGATCAGTTAATGTTTGTGTTGGTAACGTTGAATACCATATTGGAGTACTTTGATCGCCGCTAATATACTTTAAGAATTCTTTTGGTGGAGCTAGTCCATATGAATCAAAATAAATAATTCCACATGGATCAATTGCATATCCAACCCAATGTGTGCCTGGACCAGAGTTTTCATCGAGATTAATAATACCGGTTTCAATATTGTTTGGTTGTTTCGGTAATTGATCGCGCATAAAAACTCCTCTAAAATTTTTTATTTTTAATTTTTAGCAGCATCTAGTAAATCAAAATTGGACATAGGAGATATTAGTAAATTGTCCCTGGTAATCTTAGGCCTTTTCCGTACCAGTGTGGGGTCCCTGGTAATCTGAGACCTCTTCCCTTTTTTTTTGGTGTTCGTTTTATTCCTTGTCCAGTTGCTTTCTTTAATGCCATTCCAGCAGCAGTTCCAACAGCACCTAATGCAGCTGCTTTTGCAACAGCTGGAGCTGCAGCGGCTATTAATGCTTGTATAGCAGCAAGAAGTGGAAATATACCACCCGTCTTAATGATGTCTTTAATGGCATCCGCAGAAAGATTAAGTTTTATACCTTTATTTGATTTTTTGGCTTCATCGAAATGCCTGAGCTGACGTTCTGTAAGAGATAATTTATTTGACCCGCTCATCTGATCTTTCTTTAGCAATATTTTTAATCCACAGTTATTTTTTGATGCTGATTGTATCCTTTTAATCTGACCAGGAGTCAGACTAACATTAACGTGATTATACGACATTATAATATTCATAAACGATCTAATTACATGTTTTCTACTGGAGCATCAACGACTCTCATTCGTCCACCAACACCTTCAAGTAACATTGATTTATTTCTGAGTATAACGGCAATTGCTCTGTAATTAGGGACAGCTCCAATATCTCTATTAACACGAGCTCGAAAATGTATATCGACTACTGACTGTCTGGTTAAATCTAAATGTTCGAGCGAAAAGTAATAAATTGGATATAAGGTTGTAAAATCCAATTGTGATATTTGTAAACCAGTATCAATATTTTGATCACGTCCCATGAACGTCATCAGACGATGATATGCACGTGCTACATGATTTTGATCAAAATTTAATAAAATATCCTCGGATGGTTCTTGATGTCCATTTATCCTTAAAGAAACTTCAGAAACACCAAGTTTGTCAAATATCATAATACTTTCATCTTGATCGTTTACTCGTGCAGCATTTTGAAGCGCAATAAATATATGTCGCGGTGCAGAAACACCTTGTTGCGATGCTATTTGCCATGTAAATAAACCATTAATATTACTCTGGATAGCATCTGTGGTCATTGTCAACCACGATAACATCGATTTACCACCACTGCCCATGAAAGCAAGTAACCGATCTTCTTCAGGTACTGTTGGAGTCATCACTGGCATCCATAATGAAAGCTTAGTAAGAATTACTCTACCAGCATCAACTACACCAGGTCGCCATATTGCATCATCGTCGGTTGCTTTTCGTACAAGTACAACTGTATGCTTAGCTCCAAAGATGACTTTCCTGACATTTCTACAGAATCCAAATATATGTGAAAGTGGAATTGCACATGAAAATGCTCTCCTATCACCTTTTAACATTGATTTACGTACTGCAAATCCTAAATTAAAATTTGCATTCATCGATAATACTGCAGGTACATCTGCAGCTCCTCCTGCAGCTCTCACATCACCTACATTAACGTTTCTACTTTCTGGAAAATCAGTTGTATCCTTTGCAAACATCATTGACGGGCCAGCCGATCTTGAATAATCATCGCTGTATCTAGCAAGACCCAATATCGTTGTGGCGACGTCGACGTCTTTCTGAATTGATTCAATATTTTTTCCGTCAATCATGTAAGTAGCGCTGTCAAATAACGCCATAATACCATTATTAACAAAACCAACAATAACATTAGCTCCATATGTTACTGGTGCTGCAGGAGCAGCGTTATTTAAAATTTCACCTTCTACTTCAATAAAAGCCTCAGCGGGTAAGAAATACCTACTTGTATCCTGAACTTGTAGTTCAATTCATCCACGCTGATCTGGAATTCGAGCGTCATAAGAATAATATTGATAATCACGCACAGACTCATCTTTGAGTACTGGTGCGTCTATGTCAAATGCAGGATCAGATGTACGTTTGAACATCTTTATTATATTTGCTATCTTCTAAAACGAAGACCACTTCCTGCTATCAGACTAGCGGTTATATTTTTTTCTTTTTCTGACATTGGTACATCAACCAACTCTGCTAGTTTTTGATTAGCAGCTTGGTTTATTATTTTACTGACATTTGCAGGCATTACTTCAGTGCTAGGTAATTTTACTGGTTGAGGTTTTCGTCGTATTAATCGTGCTAGTCTATCCTTGATTACTGAAAATGCTTTAATAGCGAGATTACCCACAGCACCAATACCTTTTTCACGAACAACATCAATAGCTTTCATTTCCAGTTGCTTTGCAATCGGTATTGATTTTGGGGCTATCCTTCTAAGGAGACCCTGAACAACATCACCTAGTCCATCTCCGTATGTTGTTTTGTATACTGGTAATCGTGAATTTATTACCCTGACCATGGTTGGTCCACGTTGAGTACAATGTACGATCATTTTATTATAGTAATTGTATTTAATTACGTACTCAGTCACTGTAGTAGTCATCGGCAATTTCGTTAATAAGAGACTGATAACTATCAGCATCCATAACACCACCGGTAAATAATCGTCTGCAAATATCAGCTGCTTCATTAATTATTTCTGGAGAATTATTACCAGCTCGTTTTCCTCCGATGAGGATTTCTAGTCGTTCAACATCAGCAAGGACATTATTAGGACACGGAGTAAGATTACCTCCAGTAGAGAGACCTTTTCCTTCTTTCTTCTTCATAGATTCTAACATTCCTTCATATTTTTTTATTTTATCCTTATGTCCCTGTATTTTTTCACGAAGCATTGGAAAAATATGAATTTCTCTACCGCTTATTGCAGCTTTATTCCATGTTTCTTCTAATATTTTGATATGATCATGCGCATCTTTAATTAGTTTTTTAATTCCCTCAGATTTATCTGATGTATCAGAAGATTGTAATTGTTGTTCTATTTGCTGAATATTTTTACTTATCTCTCTCTCCTCCATCTCTCTCTTTACAACTAATGATCTTTCCTTTTCCTCTTCTTCTAATTGTTTTTTTGCTTCTTCCTTCGGTGACAGTTGTAATGGTGGTGGTAATGATAATGATGGTGGCGATGATGATTGAGTTTCTTCAGGTTTGTACTTTAATAGTGATGGAGTTTGTTGTTGTGATTCCAATGTTATTGGAGGAGGAGCTTGTGTTCTTTTTGTATATTTTTGTTTTGGTCTTGCTGCTTCTTCCTGTTTTGCTTTTTTTCTTTCTTGTCTTTCTTGTCTTTTTTGTTCTTCAATTTGTTTTCTTTCTTCTCTTCTTGATTGGATTAATTCATCAATTTCATTAACATAATCTTGATATAATGGGTCATTATTTTTAACTTTTTCAACATCATAAAGTATACGATATGATAATTTTGCCATTGTTCACGAGTTTTAATATCATTAACATGTTCAGGTTTCAATAATTTATCTCTTCGACCAAAACCATCCACAGCAAATACAGTTAATTGTTGTGTGTTTTTAATGTTATTAATTGTTTTAATAGCCTTTTCATCAAATTTATTTATTAGTTCAATATTACTTATTACACGAATCTTTTGTTTAGGGGCTGATGCTTCAGCGGCTTCAGGTATTTGTTGTATTGGTTGAGCAGCAGCTATATCAGCTGAAAGTCCCCGTAAAATCCTTTTTGTCTGTTTTGTTCTTTCTGCTATTTTTCCAGTTGCTTTAGCGGTTTTCTCTAAAGCAGGAAGAAGACCTTTAGTGGCTTCTGTAATAGGTTTAAATAATTGTTTTGTATCCTCTTCAAATTCAACATGAGATTCCTGACGTGATTGTAGTTGTTGCCTGACAGAATCACTAACAGGTAAATATTTTTTAATTGCCTCTACTCGCTCTGGAGCTAATTTAGCTGAATGTGGCTCTCCAATATTCATTATTGATAATATTATTTATACTGGATGTTTAATTTATAGCAGCAGGCAGGGTGAACGACAAAAAATTAATTGACCCGGCGAGTAAACTAAACGCACTATAAAATAAAAAAAAAAGTCAAAAATAAAATAACAAAAATAACTAACCCAAACGATTTATTATCCGTTTTGGAAATAATATCGGTTAGAAGGTTCGGTTTAGCGTTATTGACCTTATTTTTTCAGCGCCTGTAGGAACCTTTATTTTGTGAAAATAAGGTCTCAGACAAAAGGTCTGTTCACCCTGCCTGCTGCTCCCGGTGAAAAACGTGTCAATAACTGGTACACACACATGTATGATAAACCTAAATTGATGTCAAGATTTTTGTTTTCAGGGCTATTCTACTAGTTCTAAATTGTCGTAAATTAGACTTGCAGCAGTAGCGATACTTACAAACGTTTTCAATTATAAGTAGTCCTATCTCACTGATTTAAACACAGTGTTATCTCTAGCGTACACAACGTTGTAACTCATTTACGGGATCTGCATAGACGAGTAACACAAACATAAAACATTACGCTATTATCAACAGAGAAATAAATAGAATCTGAATATCCCAAACATTGAAACAATAGTTATATATGTTTTCGTCTGTGACGATTGTCACGATATCGTCGGAATCATCGTGACAGGAATGCACATCTTCTGCTCAAACAAAAACGTAAAACTCGTTTATTTTCAAAGCTTCTGTGCTGGCAATTTTTAAAGTAAAGACATATTTAAACGGCAAACTTTTGAACATTTAGAATACAATTTGTTTGTATTTTTGATGCTTTCGTTTCTCTTGATGTCATTTATTAATTTGACCCTTAAGTCATATTATGTTTCCAGAGGGTAACGCAAACATATGAAGTCACAACTGCGACAGCATTGTAAGGCGACGTCACTAACATATGGAGTTACAAATCAAATCATAAATCAACACTATACTCAAAGCAAGTCTAAACATTCAGACGTTTGTGGCATCATTTGGATAAATATATGTAACATCGTTTTCATAGAGCACAATGTCTTTCATGGAGTGTACACAAGTTGTAAGAGCGAGAGAGAGAAAAAAGAAAATATTATATTGTTGTGAATTATGGAAAATTTACGTTTCCAAAGATAGCAGGTTTATGATATTGTTTTCTTTGTTACAGTAACAAATTTGGTAAGATTGTGGAGAATTTTGCGATTTTTGGTGGCAAAAAGAACAGTAAACACAAGGGGTCCCGACTGGAGGCATGGTATAATGTACTCGCCGTTACAGACCCTTGACATCTCAACTGTGTGTATGTTTGAGTCACATCTCGGCCTGCACGTGAAAACGCATTCCATGAACCTTCCTTGGATCGGTTGTTTTCCCAGGGCATTCACGGGTTCTTCATTTCCAAATATATTGGCCGGATTTTAATAACTATTACGTGCTAAAAAATGACGTTACCCCAAGAAACACAAGCACCAAATACAAACATCAGGAGAAAACCTGGACTATTTTATAGTTGAATGGAAGGGGAATCTAACAACAGGAGTTAAACAGTGACAGACAGAAAGCAGAAAAAAATGCAAAACAGTCTAACAATGAGCAAACTACATGTGTATCGACTTTTTCACAAAATAAACATGACTTTTCAGAACATTCCAGTTTGTCGTTTACACTATTAATTTTTCTTCTTTTCTTCTAGTTATCTTATTAGACACTCAAACTGTTAGCATGAAATTAGCGAATGCAATAAAATTTGTAAAATTGATCAAGAGCTATGCATTGTCCTTTCATAAAACACACACACACTCGCGCTCAAACACACACAGACACAGACATATATATATATATATATAGCAGCAGTACATATAGCAGCATATATATATATATATGCTGGTTGGTTATTGCTGTTGTTGTTATATATACAGGCATATAAGTATATATACATATATATATATATATATATATATTCTCTTGTGTACCAAGAAGGTCCGTCGTATTGATTACTTTTGCTGAACATGTAAAGGATTAAAATTGAGTCTATTTTCGTTTTCTCTCTAATATTTTGGTGAATGTTTCTATCTATTGATGCTTTTGCTATACAACCGATACAACCATATTTACCACATTCAGTCTTCCTAATGGAACGTAGCGATTAAGGTAACGTAGAATAAGCGATTTGTTGTCGTTAATATGCGTGGAAGTTTCTTCTTGTTTGATCCATTGCAGGCAATTTTTCTATCCAAAACAGGTTCCGAATTCGGATTTGTTACACTTATTATTCTAAATCTACATCGTGTTACCTGCCCTATTTTGATCTGCGTTTACTTCAAAGCTATACTTATAGCATACCGAAAGTAATTTTATAGCTCAGCCTATGTAAAGTCGAACAGTTTAACATAAAATGGCCAAAATACTTCCTTCAGCACGGTACGTGTATTAGACCATTTCAAGGAGCCCGAAATAACATAATGGACAGTGAGGATACGCTCAAATAGAAATTGCGTACTATCTCCAAAAATGCTATTTTTATGAGTACTTTGCATTTCCAGTAAATAAAGAATTTGAATAAATAAAATTTCAGATAAATGAACTACTGGACACAAACACTAATACAATTGATTCTGCTCAGATCTTAAAACATGGATGATTGATTTTCAAAAAAAAAGAATTTATATTTTGAAGTAAAACTAAAAAAACATACCCAGAATAAGGGTTAAATGTACATTGTTCTATAATTAGCAGGTCAATCACCAAAATCATAATAAAGCATGTGACAATCATCACCTAATCCAGCTATTAAACCTACACTGTACTTGGGTCAGCTCAAGATAGTGATTCTCACTCAGAAGAAAAGAATGTTTTACAACATTTGTCACTGA
Source organism: Megalonaias nervosa (assembly GCA_016617855.1). Lineage (NCBI taxonomy): Eukaryota > Metazoa > Mollusca > Bivalvia > Unionida > Unionidae > Megalonaias > Megalonaias nervosa. Next base: position 4,588 of record JAECUM010014071.1, on the reverse strand, counting down.
TTTATAAATGTACATAACACCTCCCCTCACAAATAAAATGAAAGATTTATGCAATAAAGCTTTCTTATTATTATTAGTCAAATATATGTGATACAAAAATATCGTCGGATGATATCTTATGAATGACACAGAGTATACACGAAATAATGCAATATTTCTATACATGTGAAAGTGCATCTGCTATTAAATTATCCGTTCTTTCAAGTGCCTGGAACCAATATTGTATTCCTGTAATAGCAAACTCTACTTTATTAATCTTTGTCTTTTGTTTTTCGTCTTGCAAATGAAAGTAAGATGGTTGTGATTACTAAACACAATAACTTTGTCTTCTTGAGTCAATACTGCACCAACCCTAACATGAACAGACATTTAAAATGGCTGACTGAAATTTGGAGCTGAAGGAACTGGTCACTCTTAAGTATGGCATTTAACTTAACAAAAGCCGTCTGACATATTCAGACCAATGAAACATGGTTTTCTTACTCAGCAAATGTGTCAGGGATTCAGAAAATTATGGAACAATTGTAGCAAAATTTCCTATATTATTTGGCCATAGCCCAAAATCGCATCAGTTGCTTCTTGTTGATAGGCTCAGCGATTTGAGTTAGCATTGGCCTTAGCATTTATAGGTTTAACTTGTCCAAGTGCCATGATATGCCCTAGAAACGTTACACAAGCACGACAAAACTCACTTTTAGATAATATAAATGTCAACTTTGCATCAGTGCGTCTGTCAAAATATTTCCGAATCGCCTCAAATTGACCTTTCCAGGTGTCGTTGTTTACAATGACATAGTCGATGTAAGCATTGCAGATATCTTGACTAGATGTAATCATGATTATTAAACATTAAATAAGATACGAGGGGAAACTGCCATCCCAAACGGGATCAATTTATATGGATAAATTCCATCTGGAGTTACGAATTCTAAACTTTCTTTACCCCTTTCCGTCAATAGAATTTAGCATAATCCTTTCAGAATTTCCAATTTGGTGACACATTTTGCATTTCCAGTTTTATCAATGCATTCATCGATTCTTGACAGTAGAAATGAATCTGTTTTGGTTCACTTTTCTATAGAATGTTTACATGCAGAAAGTATTGGCTGCCTTACTTGGTCTTATATTTTTAAGCTTCCAAAAGTTATCAAATTCACAACAATAAGAGAAATTTGAACAAAATAGTGCATAAGTAATATTATGATATTTCATGGCCAAGAGGTGAGGCTATGATTTAATATGCTAATAAAACCTTGTCCGATGCAGTCAGCTATGTTATTCCTCTATAACTATTTGCATTCAATAGATCACATTTTAAAACTTGATACAATAAGACCATTGCTCTATTTTGAAGGAATTTACCGCAGCTAAATATCATCACAAAATGCTTCCAATAGCTTGTAATTTGCTTAAAGTAGAAAAGACTCAATGGTCTATTTATTCAAAACTGTGCCAAGATGTGATGCTTTGTTATTGCTTCTGTTTTTCACAGCAGAGCCAAATTATTGAGCTGTAATTGGAGTACCCAACTCTGCAATTATCAGTTCGCCTAAATACTCAGTTCTACCTTTGTCTTATCTGTTTATAGTCTGCTTTAATTGTCTAGTGTTTTTATGTCTGGTAAGGCTGTTGTGAATATCTTAAAATGCTCATAGTCATTCAAATAATTAGTGGAATGTTTGGGCCATAAAACAGATTCAAAAACTTATGTGTATGTCCTCCTCGTAAATCATTCAGTGTTTGTTCGCTGGATCTATTGATTATTAATGTACATGTTAGGCGTAACTATTGTATAGTAATTTACACGTTCGGAGGAACGGTTTGTATTCTTTTTTCTTCATTATGGATTTCCTCCTATTTGCTTCGGATTTGAAAGAATTTTAATTTATCAAAAACAATTTTATATAATTTCATTCTCTTCTCTATATTCACCATTAAACCAAGGAGCGTTATCTTTGATACTAACATTATATTTTCTATCTGAAAATTGCATCGTATGTTCAAAATATCGAAAATGTTATTTCTATACGGCTTTTTTACTGAAGAGAAAAGAGTTCTTCATTTGTTATGTCGCATTAAAACTGGTTTGTGTGGCACTCAGTTGCTTTATTTACTGAATGCATTAGGCAAGCAAATACGGTAAATATAATGTATAGAACCAGAAGTACATGGGGTTCAAACAGGGCTCAAACAGTACTATGCCAAGTGCAAATCGAGGATGTCGTCACAATTGGTCAATGCGTGAAAATGGTAAATACGCAGAGTTTTGTATTTCACTCTATTAACAAGACTGATACACCAGTCAGCAATATGTTTAACAATGTGCATGATACTATAATATGAGTAGTAGTGCTAGTAGCAACATTAGTTGTAGCGGTAGTAGTAAAAGTATTTTGCAATTTCAAAGTAACTCATTTCTGAATAGCTGCCAGTGCTGCTGTAATCTTCTCTTCTTGTACTCCTCGTTTCAAGTACTGCGGTAACTATGGAGGGAAATGTAATATTATTATATGTGAATGTAGATATGCACAAATGAAACAGGAATATCATTAGGGCTGTATATGAAAATAAGGAAATCCGTCAGTATACTACAGCACTTAATATTCGTATCGCAAGTAGAACAAAAACACGTTATTGTAGATGGATGACAAATGAATGTTAAGAAATTTGTCATCCGGAATTGAAATAACGGCCACCCACCGGAGCAATAAATGTTAAAATTATATATCGGTTAGAGACTACACTACAATGCATTATCTAAGAGTATATTTTTCTCAGCCAATTTCTTAAGACATATACGAGCATTAGTAGTCCATAGCTTTTATTTTATTGGCCGTTTGAAAGGCATATGTTGGAGCCCTCTCTTTGCAAGCATATATAGCGATATCCTGGTTATATCTACATTTCAATATGTGGTCTGAATTTCCTACTGTTTGTTGAATTTCTGTCACATGAATGGGATGTATACTGAATATTGTAAACTATGACTGCCCAGAGGAATGAAAGACAGCAAATATTTTTCATCCAATTGCATTTTGTAATATATTTAAGGACAGACTGGTTAGACAAGATAACAACGTACAAAGGCTGGGCTCAGTTCCTAAAGATTTAATACTTCAGACCAAAAATACAAAGCAATTTCAATTCGCTAAAGTATTCAGTTCATGTATGCTCCTATTCAGATAGAACATGAACCACAGTACAGGGCTGAGTCGATGGTATGATTCAAACCCTTTTTGTTCACAAGTCCACATTATTTTAAGTTTGTAATGGGACGACTGCTAAAGTTCGTGCAGTTGCGTGATTTACCTGAAAAAACAATTATATTTACTTTAACAGAAACAAGAAACAAAAAAAGAAAGACGGAAAAGAACAGTAGTAGAACTAATGCGTGGTTATTCTGCGCCTGAATCTAAAGTTTGCATCTACCTAAGCAATTGCATTTGTATATATGTTTCAATACAATTATAACAAGTATAATTTTTATGCTATTATATAAGGTTCATTAGCAAGACACAAACTACCTTTGTTTAAATTAAAACACCCCAATGATTTATGCCATGCGTTCTCCAACCTAAATCAAAATGAATGTTGCAAAAAGGTTAAACTCTCATAAGAAAGTATAAATCTTCATGAAGCATTAATAATTACCCCACTGGTCCATTTCGTTCCGTCCAAATCATGATGGTCAGCAACGACATAGGCAAAATGATGATTGATAAGAAATTACAAAGCTATCCTTAAACAATTTTAAATAGTTATGTTTACACAGACGATGAGCAACATAGCTATTGCCTGATAAAAATAACTCATTAGATCATATAATTATAAACAAGCATCAAGAAAATGTTTACGTAATCCGACGTAATTTAACATTTTTACTTTGACGAAATGAGAAAGCTGAAGGACGAGTTGATGTTGAGAAACACTTCTGTGGTGGTAGCATGTGAAGTGTGTTAAGATACTTATATGTAGTCCTTCGCATGTAAGCAAGCACTTTGATTGTCCTGGAATCGATTCATAGCTATATATTGGAATAGTATGCCTGCGCAATCTAGGTGTCATCATACTAAGCATTTAATGTGTTCTTGACCCTAATGTCAATGGCATAAATGAACACTAGTTGAGCAGTACAACGAGGTATCTATGCATAAAACACAACATATGGAAGGGAATTCAACTACGTAATTTACAGGCAATGTAAACGTCCACTTTTGCTATAAATTATGCAGATAATTAGAAAGAATATTTTCAATTAAATACTGTTCGCTTATATAATTGTGTTATGTGTACGTGCACGATTTATAATTACATTCTAGTGCTAAAAGTGTGAGATAGAATTCTTCTATTTGAAGATTAAAGTCGTTAAATTGTGAATATACTGTTGTAATTAATCTCAGACTAGTTGTGTTCCTTTCATTTATGCATAACCATTATTGTACATTTGTTACAACTAATGGGTAAAGATGGTAACGTTCGGCACGCATTTACTAACTCAACTTACTGCATGAAAAAAATATTAAATGTATTTTCCTAACTAAAATTTAAATGAAACTATTCAATATTAGATATATCACTATTTGAATAT
>JAECUM010014070.1:0-33103 GCA_016617855.1 Megalonaias nervosa | reverse complement strand
TTTTTAACCACTTCTATGACCACGGAAGTAGCAACCACAAATATTTAATACCCCTCTTGCAAATTGTTGCCATATAGACAAAAGTATGATACCAAGGTAGTTGATATGAGTTCCGTGATTATGAGAAAGCGTAACCAAAAGACGAATAGACTTAGACTATCACAATATCTAATCTCTAAAACAATCGGTGAGATGCTAAACAGATAATTAATTATCAGGATACAAACCTGGTGATGACCGAGAAACAGCTTTTCTGATCCTTTTGCTCCAGATAATGTTATCTCGAACTGCGGTATTTTACAGGTAGCTTCCTAGTTCTGGTTTTGTCTGTTGTTCCAGGTAATGTTATCTCGAACTGCGGTGTTTACCGGTATCTTCCAAGTCCTGATTCTGCCCAACTAAATTATAAATTGTAACGATGCACAGAAATTCAAATATGCACATGTGTCCTGTGCAATATTGATCTAGAACAAAATAACTACCTGGAGATATATGTCATTATTCAGTCATACTGCAATTTTATCGTCCTGGTTTCAGAAGCAATCTTTTAATAATCATATGACGTAATATTTTAGATATGTTTGGAAGTCTGTGGATGAAATTCGTTCAAGTATGGTAATCAATAACACTCAACAACCATACGTATGATGCACTTTCAATTCGAGCTGAAGGCAATAAATACGACCGAAGGAAGGTAACTGATGATGATGATGACTCTGATGATCAACAACGCAATAACACCTTGGGATTCAGGAAGTTTCGTATTTGAAACTAAACTATTGATTCTTTCTCTTAAAAAAGTAGACTCAACAGTAGGCCTACTTCCAGTTTTAAATATATTTCTTATTCTGAACTTGTTAAATGACCTGATATTTAATCCATATACATTCTTAAATGACCTGATATTTAATCCATACACATTCTTAAAACAGATCATAGGTTTTGAACAACTTCGCTGCGAAAGAATTTTTGTGTTTCCACAAAACTGGGGAAATCAATTCACATCATTTACTGGATGATGGAAAGCATGCATATTGAACGAACTGAAACAGAATCCTAAGACATATTTTTCTTCTTGCCGGCAGTTGAAAGTTTCTCTCCAGTCAGATTCCCGTGGTTATGCCGGAATCATCATACTGGCATTTTCATCGAATAAATGTCATTGATAGTATTTTAGGGTGCACTTACACATGTATTCTGAAACGGCTTTTATCGCATCGTTCTGTTGTATTCTTTAAAAACGTTAACTTTCAAGCGTCAGAATCGAACCAAAACACGATTGTCTCACTCCCACTTCCGATCACAATCCAACTGAACATATCCACAAATGTTTCATTTGTCAAAATCTAAACAAAGTGTTCTGACATATTCTGAGAAATACAACTAGGAATACAATATCATAATTACGTCCAGGCTGGTATTTGTAGTTTTATATAAGTAAATCAGAAACGAGCGGAGGTATTCGACTCCATTATAAAAGAAAGTAGGAGTGAAACTATCATGTCTTCCATTGATTCTAACGTTTCAAAACCATTTTTCACCCATAAAATCGGAACGATGCGATAAATCCGCTATTGAATTTAGATATAAGTTAAACATTCTGATGGCATTTATTCGATGCAAGTAGATGAGCCGAATTTAGATGCAGTCTCCCGACCACCTGATGAAAAGTGCCATCGCTTGCTATTATGTATAAGGCAACTCATACCGATAAAAATTGAAACCTAAGTGTTATGTATATTTAATTTGTATTGTGTGCTTCACTTTCATCCATGATTTAGAATAGAGTTTTGCGTGTGTTTGACTTTTGTCATGTTTGTAACTTTTGTTATGTTTGTAAGTTATAAAAAAGTCGTTTGACATTTGAGTTATAGGTCTAGCCTTCTTCACAAATTTAGAATGTTGTGGAAGCGAACTTGTGATCAACATCCTGGGCATTTCTTTTTTTGTGTGTCACAGGTTTTTGTATAAAGCTGAGCAAACAAAATTATTCGTTCCCGTTTTAAGTTCAGTCTATGGAATCATATACTGTTGTGTTCAGATATTAGTAGTGAAGTGGGACGATCTAGCGACAATGGGACTTCTATGTTAAACTAGGGGGGTTGTACCCTGGCGACAATGGGAATTTAACATGGGAATTTTAACATGGGTGGGACTGTATAGCGTCAAGATTTATAGCGTCAAAAGCACACCCTGGGCCGATCTAGGGACAATGGGAATTAGCATTACAAGACCCTCTGGGACTGTCTGGGGACACGATTTCTACGGACAAAAAATCACCCTGGGACTGTCTGGGGACAATGGGAATTTTGTATAGCGACTAGCACACCCTGGGACTGTCTACGGACAATGGGAATTTTGTATAGCAACAAGAGGAATGGCACAGGTAGGGTGACGTCACGGTACTGGACACTTGCAACAATGTAGCAAGTACCGTGACGTCATGCCACCTGTGTCATTTCTATATACAAACACGAATCATTCGCGTTCGTGTTTGTGGATATTATAACTCTCTATCTACAAGCCATCAGCAATCATCATTACTAAAAACAGCAACTATAAAAAATCAACCACTGTTTCGTAGGCTGATGGCTTATACTAAATTACTTAATTACTAAGAATCACGAACCATTCGTGTTCTACAACAATTTAATTCCTTAACTCCTAGACACTTGCAACAATGTAGCAAGTACCGTGACGTCATGCCACCTGTGTCATTTCTATATAAAAACACGAATCATTCGCGTCCGTGTTTGTGTATAGCAAGGACCGTGACGTCATGCCACCTGTGTCATTTCTATACAAAGTTTGAATCATTCGCGTTCGTGTCAGTGAATAGTATAGTATAGTATGTTTTATATATTCTCTTTTTTTTCCATAGATTGATGAACATCAATCTATAATACACAAATTATAAAATCGACTAACAAAATGTTTTTGGTAAGAGAATAATGTTTTGGGGAATTAAATATAAATTATACAATCGAATAAAAAAAAAATTTACGCAAGAAAGAATAAATATCTTTTCGAGGAGGTGGAGTGGCCCTGAAAAAGGTCTTTGTCGCGAACGCATAAACACACCATACTTACTATCCAAACAAATGAACGAGAACGCATAAAATATACACACATATACTATTCACACCAACGAATGAGAATGCATAAAACACACACCTATTTACTATCCACACCAACGAACCAGAATGCATAAAACACACACCTATTTACTATCCACAACAACGAACCAGAATGCATAAAGCATACCATATTTATTATCCTCACCAACGAATGAGAAAGTATAAAACACACACCTATTTACTATCCACACCAACGGACGAGAATGCATAAAACACACACACACATATATATATTATCCACACCAACGAACGAGAATGCATAAAACACACCCATATCTACTATCCACACAAACGGGAAGAGAAGAAAAAACACACCCATATCTACTATCCACACAAACGGGAAGAGAAGAAAAAACACACCCATATCTACTATCCACACAAACAGGAAGAGAAGAAAAAACACACCCATATCTACTATCCACACAAACGGGAAGAGAAGAAAAAACATACAATATTTACTATCCACACCAACGGACGCGAACGTATAAACACACCATACTTACTATCCAAACAAACGGACGAGAACGCATAAAATACACACACACACACACACATACTATCCACACCAACGGACGCGAATGCATAAAAAACACACACACACCCATTTCCTATCCACACCAACGAACACGAATGCATAAAACACACACCTATTTACTATCGTCACCAAATGAGAATGCATAAAACATGCACCTATATACTATCCACACCAACGAAGGAGAATGCATAAAACCCCTACTCGGTTTTAGTGTCGGAACGCTATGATAGCTCATGTCATGGTGAGGGATAGAGAGAAGTCAAAGAGCACTTGTAATTATAAAATTTTTTGAAAACAAACAACTGACACAATTTTTTCAAAACACAACATTTTTTATTCAACCAACAACTAACCACTAACAAGTAACAATAACATCAAACAAATTATTTTTGACAAGGTTGACAACGTTGTGAAATCATGTGAGATTTCCACTCATGGAAGTCATGAGGCCATTGATTTACACTACGTTTCCTAGCTAAAGACAAAAGAGAGCCATAATGGTCACAAAACCATCGATCTACTTTCTCATCGTTTCTAGAAAAGTGACGATCAAAATAAGTCACTAAATGTTCTAAAGGATATCCAAGACTGCGTTGATGAAGAAAATACACACAATATTGTCCACACACCATGGAATCTGTGAGTCGTAATTTCACATTATTGAATCGTGTCGTCTGGGCATTTCTTCTCATAAAGTCAATGATATCGTCTTCCAAAGGGGGTAATCCATACGAATCAAAATATTCCACGCAATCCTCTTAAGGGAAGTAGATGGCAGCCCAGTGAGTTCCTGGGAGATGACTTTCGTCCGTGTTGATGACATTAGCTTGATGGTCTTGAGGTTTGCGATGAGGCAGTTCATCTTTAGCGCACATGACAGGATTCCAAGAAGCAATATACGAACTATTGTTCAAAAGGTAATAAAGTTCCCAGGTATCCATTTTTTTTGTTGTGCTGTTTTTTTGTTTTTTTTCCACAGGTAATGATAAGTCATCAATTCAATTCTGACTTTTTGCTTGAAACGCTCTGTCAAGTAGCCGTTTCTGCGCCTTGTCTCCGCACTCTGGGATAAGAGAGCCTCGATGCGATAGATCTCTAGAGTACTCAATGGAGGGCAGGAATGATCACGCAAGACTTTATACCACTCATGCAACACTCCTTCTTCCGAGATGAGACTCCAAGAGTCGTCCAGATTCTCGTCCAATTTTTCCTCTTGACTCATCATCATACATTTATTGTGTTGAATTTGACTGGGATGATCGTTTTGACAACCATAACAATATTTCTTACTCAATTCCGTAATTGTATCCGCCAGGTGTTTAGCAAAATAGGACACTAAATGTTGTTCTTGTTCTGGCCATCTGGACGTGACCACTACCTCGTTCTCTTTGTCTTGGTCTTGGGGTTCTGCTTTCACGGTATCCTCCCATTCCATGTCCAAAGATTCTCCACCGTTCAAAGAGGGATAAGAGTCTTCCACTGTGTCTAATAGTCTAGAATGATCTCTATCAAACTGTTGATTTCTATGATATTATCGAATTCGGCATACAGGATGACGTTTGCTGTCTCAGTGAGAGCTTCTGCAAACTGAAGTTCCACACGCACTTGACCGGATTTTATAGGGTGGAAATGTCCCTCGTCGCTGCCTTGGTCTGGAGTGAAATCAAAAGTCCACAAAGTGTAACCTCCTTCCTAATCTTCGTACGAAATGCCGTGACTGGTGTTGGTTCCTAGCTGTCCGGGAGCTTTGTAAAGGGACAAGTACGATCTCAAGTAATTCTTCTGGGCAAAGTTAGGTTCGAAGGGTCTGGTATACAAGGTCTTGCCATCGCGACTGACTTCGATCTTGGACACTCTGTAGTGCTTAAACTGGAAAGGATTTTGATCGTGGGCTCCGTTGAGGGCTGCATTACTGACGATGCCAACGATTAAACGTTCGGGTAACTGTCCTTGGAACAGATGATCTTCGATATTGGATCGGAGTTCAGCAGCAATGGTAAATGTTTTCACTTCTACACGTCGTATCGGATACTTGGCGGTCGATCTGCTCAATGTTTGACTGATGTCGTTTCCCGCTTTAGGTAACACTTCTACGCGACGCATGTAAAGTCTGGCTTCTTGGACGATGGTTTTGTACTCGTTGGCATGAGCCATCAAATGGAAAGCCACACTGCTGCGATTGAGTCTCAGGCGAATATCCACTGCGTTCAGCAAACACTTGTCTTGCAGCCACATGTCCAAATGCAAGCGATCCATCAGTTTTAAACTACGTCCTTGCAGGATTTTCCTTCGACGGTTGTTAAAACCCACATTGTGAGGATTGTCATCGACTGTCAGGGCTGTGTCTTTAAACGTGTCTTCACCTGGGGTGTCAGGTTTCCATACCACGCAAGCGTCCAGATGAGTGTTCTTGGCCTCTTTTTCGTACGTCAAGAGATTTTCTAGGTACGCTCGGTAAGGGTAAGTATCCATACTGCTGCTGACCAGTTTCTTATTCAAGTACAAATCCACTTCGCTGAACAAGGAATGCATGAAATTGTTGACGGGAGCTATTCTGGCATCGGCTCCCGGATTGTCGGTTTTGATCATTTTCAGTTTCAGATACAAGTAAATGCTATTCAGATCGATGTAATCTTCGGGTTGTCCTTTGATGTCAAACTCGATGGGAGCTGAATCCGTCAAAGAGAAGACGGGATGAAATTCGACCCATTGGGATTCTTGCATCGTCATCATGGTGGGTGGCATGGCAAACAGGTCCAGTTCCGACTTGGAACAAGCACAAACCTCTCGGTGCATCATTTTCTTTTTTTAATACTCAAAAACGTCTAACTCTCGGACAGTTTTTCTTTTCTTAGTCTTTCTAGCTCTAGGGGCGTGAAGTCCTCTCAAGGGGTGTTTTCGTCGTCTTTTTCTGCCTTGTCCTTGCTGTGGCGTCAGGGAAGCAGGAATGCCTGACTCGACAGCGTCCAGAGCATTTATAGGATTTTCTCGTCGGCCCAAAATGTCTTTGCCCGTTTGAAGAAAGATATTTTTGCCTGCTCTCAAGAAAGCTTCTTTGGGGTTTTGTTTGTCAATGATGACATTTTGGAGAAATTCTTTGCCTTGCGTCAACGCGGCATCTTTCAAGGCGTGCAATCCCCGTGTCACCATCGGTTTCAAAACGAGAGGCACTGTACGAAACGCCCATTTTAACATATCTCCTAAACCATGTCCTCGCTGTCGAGCTACTCCTTGGTACACAGGATACATGACTGACAAAGGGTTAGAGTAATCGTTTTCGAAAATGGAGTTTCACTGTGACTTTCCCTTTGGTAAATGGAATATTTTGTTTTAGATCTTCTTTTATAGTAATGTTGACAGTGTCGAAATACGACTTACTGACGGGTAAATAGTGAGGATGTACAAATTCGCGCTGAACGTGATAGATGTTTCCACCTTCCTCGTCAGCGTTCGTGGCAGAATCCACTTTGAAAGGAATGACACGCAGTAACGGTACGGAGGTGTGTCCCACCACGTTGTACTCCGCCACATCGGAGTACACAAAAATCAAATTCAGCCCTTGGTTCATTTCTACAGGGAATCGAAAATATTTCGCAAAGTCAAGTTGCTAGTAATGGCTGGTATTTCGGTTTTCACCTTGATGAACTTAGGGTCTCCACCCAATATGTCATACAATTCAGGACAAAATGTAATGGCCAATACTTTGTCCTCTGAAAATTTGATGAGTAGGCGACGAGCTATTTTGTGGTATTCGATCGTGACACTTTTTCTGGTTCTCTCCAAGGCTTTGGCAAACACGGTATTGAATTTGGTAGAAATCGTGTTCACCAAATGTTGTCCACTAAAATAATAACCTGGGGGAATGGTCAACTGATAGGCGGTTCGCTTACTTTTGGGATCTTGTCTTTTCATAGAGTCACTTGCAGTGGTGCGTTCATCCAAGGCTTGTTGCACTTGCTCGTCATGTTCTACCGTAAAAGTGTTTTGATTTTCGATGATGTTTTTGATTTGTGTAGGGTGAATCATTTCCACCAAAGCCACTTCCCAATGGGCTTCGTGATCTAATTGGATGGCCTGAGGTAATTTAGCCGTGTAACAGCACAAAGTGTTATTGGGAAACACCTCCATGGAACTGTCACTGGGTAACGTTAAGTAAAATTGGTTGTTCATAATTCCAGAGTTCTGGTGTCCGAGGGGTCACTGGAAGTCAGAGGAGTGTCTAAAAGAGAATTGTTGTGATTGGATTGGTGACTGTTGGAAGGGGGGCTGACGTTGGACGCAAGGCTCCCGTTCGAGGAATATTTCAGGGACGGATTGGGAAGAAGGTAACCGATGAAACTGCTGAGTAAAATAGTCTACAATTGTTTGTCTCCTTGTTGCAAACTCAAATTGGCAATGGCAGCACCGATGACACAATACACCACAAAGATTTGGCAGAAAAAGACGATTTGCGTTTTAGGCGCACGTTCTCCACACCACACCCACAAGGGTTGCTTTTGTAGATCTTGCACAGAAGAACTGGGCGAAGGAGAGGTCACTGCAGTAGCTGAGGCTGTGTTGAAGGGCATGATGGTCACTTCTTTTTATAGTCGATGAGTTGCGAAGCGTCGACCCAAGAGTCAGAACTGGGAGGATATCCTTTCCAACGTACTTTGACTTCTTTGACACGTTTTGTTCCTACTTTTCGGGTTCTTCGATTGAGTATGCTTTCGATCTCGTACACTTCGTCTTCTTTTTTGGTCACACGTTGTAACTCGGGTAAGTAAAACGTTCTTTTTAACACTTCTCCTTTCATGTCTTCTAATTTATAGACGGGAGGATGACGGCCACGCACACATTCGGTGACACGAAAAAATTCGGTTGTCCAGTTGGGTAAGTAACCTTTGTCGAAATTGCGTTTGGTTTTGCCAATGCGCACCCAATCTCCTGCTGCCAATACTTCAGTTTTCTTAGGGACAGTCACTGTCAGGGGCGTACCAAACAGACGCTCGAAAACGGTGACTTCGTTGTCGGGAGTCACTTTTTGGGGGGTTCATCCGAAGCTTCGATGGTAAGATTGGTTGTATGCTTGGACGAGGTGCGGTAAGACGTCGATGTACTTGAGATTGTGTTGATGCGTAAAATATTTCCACATGCGTTCTTTCAAGGTGCGTTGAAAACGTTCCACGATGCTGGCTTTGGTTTCTGGATTCTCGGTGGTTGAAAAAATGAATGTCTCGTTTCTTTAATTCTTTTTGGAAAACTTGGTTCAGAAATTCGGTGCCTTTGTCGGTTTGCCATCGAAGAGGGTGACGACCGCTTTGTTTCAACACTAGTTTGAGGGCTTGCACTAACTCAGTACTCGATTTGGAAGTCAATGCACGACCCATGCAAATTTGGAAAAGACGTCTATGACACAAAACAAATATTTGTAGCCACGATTGTAGGTGGCCAAATGAGAGACATCGGCTAAATCGGCTTGCCATTGATGATTGATGCCCTCTACTCGGGTGCGACTTCTGCAAAATTTTCGTCGAATGGGTTTGTGTAAAGTGTACTTGGCTTGTTCCCGTAACCAGCGTTGTACTTGAGGTAAACGGATACTTTTCAGTCGAGTTTTGGTAGCAGGATACAATTTCTGAACTCCACCGTAACCTGCAGGATGGGATGGATCGTGGTAAATGCTGGCTAACACCTTCTTCATTTTTGAAATAAGTGATCCACTTTTCGCTGATGGTACTCTGAAGTGGTTTAGAAACGGCTTTACGTGTCCCATGTGCCACGGGAGTAGAAGTCGAAGGTAGTTTTGGTGGTGGTGGTGGTGGTGGTAATGGGATGGCTTTGGACTTTTTTTCTTTTTTCACTTCTGGTTTCCCTTCTTTCTTTTTCATTTCTGTCGAAGGTGGAGTGGACATCATCTTTTTAACCCAAGCTTTAAGTTCTTTTCGTTGCGGTGTAGGGGAAGGGGTCAACAAGGACGCTGCAATCTTACTATTGATGGGAGCTGCTGACGGTGTTTGAAAGACTTCTCGCGCCTGTTCTTCCTCAGGCATACGTGAGGCTACGTCTGTCTTGACCGCTGGGGGTGGTGGTGGTGGTGTGGGTGAACTTTTCATCAAGGCCTTAAAATCTTTCAGAGTGGGTAGAGCTGTTTCGTCTAAAGCTATCTGGTGAAAGAGTTGCAGTCGTTGTAACAATTGACCGTACCGGTGAGATTTATCCGTTTCTGATAAATCGCTGCGATCCATCAATGATTGCAATTCGTGTTGAAACTGGGACATCTCGGTCAAATGAGGATTGGGAGGTAAATGCGGGATTCGTTGTTCTTGCCAACGATGGTATTCCATCCATCGTTTGTAAGGCACTAAAGCTAGTTTTCGTCCTTCCATCGGATTTCAAGGATCACGTCTGAGATCTTTTGACTCCAAAGGTCCCTTTTATCTTCTTGGATCTTTTTATCTTCATCCTCCCAGGATCTCTCCCAATAGTCCTTTCAGCAAGGGTCCTCCTATTGTTCCCATTACTCCTTTCAGTAAGGGTGCTCCCACTGTTCCCATTACTCCTTTCAGTAACATGGGCAAACAGGGCAAAATTCCTCCGCGTTGCACCAACACCTTTTTCGTTTGACCAATGGGTATTTTCTTTTGGACCATTTGGCGAAGAACGTGTCGATGTTTGGCTAAGCATTCTTTCTGGTGTTTAGATAAAGGTATTGTGCCTTTCAAGACATTCAGACAACAATCGCACACGGTGTCGATGACGTCTTTGGAGGCAGTTTGAATGAGTTGTTTTCGCATGGGTGGAGGAACTTTGGACGGGACGGACAACATGTCCCGATGTTTGACTAAACGAGGAGGCATTCCTTTCCTTTTCTTTCCTTTGGGGGTAGAAGAGGAATGTCTTTTTTGGGGTGACATCTTTCTCGGTTAGTTCGTTGGTTGATTCCGTGGCACACAGCAAAAAAATACACTGACGTCGATGACTTGGCACACGGTTTTTTATCCTTTTTGGGGGACTATCGCTTCGTCATAAAGGTGACGATGTGTTTTCCAAAGTCGCCAAAGAATCCTCCTCTTTGGTGGCTCATCTTTTTTTTTGGACGAGTCTGTCTTTTCTGGGGGTGACGTCGATGTTTGGCTAAGCGTTTTTTCGGATGACGAAACTGTACTTTTCCTTTTCCTTTTTGGACAGAAGAAGGAACACGATGGTAACGGTGTCCAGTTCTTGGAAGGGATATCTTTGGGCGTGCAGCAGCACAAAAACACTGATCCGTATTGTTTGCCTCGGGTCTTTTTTATACTGGAATGGGTCGCCACTGATTTTCTTTATGTCGTATCAACTTGATGACAGGCAACACACGTCGTGGAGGAGTTCGCAACGGACTAAATCGGGACAGTTCTTGCTTGGACAAATCCAGTAAACTCTGTAACACACCCGTTCTCTCTTGGACTTTCATTTTGGGGGCAGGTACTTTGTGAGCAGCGGCCACTGCCGCTAAAGAAGAAGTTTTTGGAGACACACTCTTGCGGGTAGAAGCTGTTTTCTGTGGACTTTTCTTTTTCTTTTTCTGAGTCTGTGACCTGGGTAAGTTTGGGCGTGGCTTTTTTCTTGGGGACGACTTTGGGAGCATTAGGATCCCATTTTAAGAGGGAACGAATGATGACACCTCCTAGTGAACCACTACCTACAGGTTTCAAATGATTTGCTTTTTGGTTTGAGTGTCGATGCGAGGATCGGCTAGTTGCGTCAAGGCAACTTTGTTTCTCTCAAAAAAAACGTTTGGTTTGATGTGGAATCTGAATGATGCCTTGCAGTAATTGACGTGCTGTCACCGTAAACCATCGTAAGACTTCTTTGAGACTAGCTTTTAAGACACGAGCACGTATTTGTGGATTTTTTTCGCGACTGATGCCGTACAAGGCACGAATCAGTTTGATGGGAAGATGAGACTGAAGGGACGTCATGCTGACAATGTGTGAGACAGAGCCAAAGTGACCGAGGTTTGTATAAATTTTTTATGGGTGAATGTGTTTGTGTTTAAGTCGACGACAAGGACGTGTACACGACAAGCCCTCCATCTTGGCACCAGTGGTGAAACAGATGTGTACGAAATCGCAAATAATCGGGAGTGGTGGGTTTTAAATCCACGAGTAAATAGGCATGTGGGGTTTGAGTGGCATCGTCGTACGCATGAGTCAGCCAAGGCGTTCCTAACTGTTTGGCTAACACTTGCATTTGCGATTTATCTCTAGGGCTTTTAAACAAGATCACGTAATGAGCATTGAGACTGATGGTGCGATGGGCTTTACTTTGTTGAAACAAATTTTGAGTGATGTAAATGACACTGGCATTACGATGAGGCCCTTTGCGCGTAAACCACAGTTTAATTTCTTCTTCGTCTTCTCCTAACATGTCGTCAAAGATGACCAGATGGGTTTGACTAAGGTCAGACACAATCCCGTCGTCTTCGCCAGGAATGCCTTCTACAAACACGATGGAATCGCCTTGACTTTCTCGCAGAAGGCTGTACGCCGATTGCCACTCTTTGTAACACCACACGATGCGTTGAGGGGAACGAGCGATCAAATGATGTTTATGTTCGATCAAACGTTTGACAAATTCGGTTTTGCCTGAACCCCTAGGTCCAGCAATGAGCATGTTAAAGGGATGTCGAATATACAAGTCCTCCCAACTAGCACGATCTAAGTGTTCGTTGATGACTTTGAAAGTGTAGGAAGAGGGAGCAGACACAGTAGAGGTATTCATAATAGTAGCAGTGCAAGGAAAATGTCAGTTTTGACACGAAGACAGACAAGACAAGAGTTTTTATACTCTTTTCAGGACACGCTTATTGTCATCTTTAAATGTGAACAACACGAAAGACAAAAATACATAAAAGCCAAATGCATAGTACATGAATAAAAGACACATCAAAACGATCATGGTTGAATATAAACAAGTCTCTGTACAACATTTGTGATGATCAAGAGGTGAAATCGTAGGGGTAGTGTATAATGTTCTGAGAGTCTCTGCACTCGTTGGTACAGTCACACAGGGGTCCTCCCGGAATGGCCTTTCGGGGATGTTAATGACTGTCCTGTCCTGTCCTGAAGGGAGTGGTTCTTCTTCTTCTGGTACTGTCACTAACACAGGTTTAAAAGTTACTTTTTTTCACGGAACGTTTTAGTTGTTTAGGATTACAAACCTTTGGCATAGTGTGCCACTTCTTTAATCCAAGCTTCGAAGCCACAACTTTTCCAGTCACGTACATCTTTCCAGTGAGGTTGTAAGTCACAAACTACACACACGTCGTCATACACATCTTCAGTACCTAAAAGTTCACGAATCTTGTTTTTCCGCAGAGATAGAGAAGTATCAAGATGAAAGCGCAAAGCTTTGAGCAGAATGAGTCTCTCGTGTACATTTAATGGGACCACTTTCATTCTTTTTGGAGTGGAAGGTACTGTTCATAAAGAGTCAACAAAGAATCAGCTGGTAAACGAAATCCCAGAAAGCAAGTCACTTAGACACACACAACACGTCGACCCCAATTCAATGGACACAGTTCTCGTAATAGGTGTTGGTAATCCTCCACTGTTTCAATAGTGTCATTGATTTCCTTCCACGGAATCTGTAGTATCACGAATGATAAAGGTCGTGGCATAGTAGTCTGTTTTTATACCTCTTTTCTCTTACATCAAACACTTCTCCTAGAGCGAAAGTAATGAACGTAGTAAGTCATTTATGACCACTGCCATTCCAGGAAACGGTCAAGAATGTCAATAAAATCTTCAAATATAAATGGTCTAAAGCGAAATAGTAGGAAGAACGCACCCTTGATCCAGAGAAATCGGACTTGTTTGTTGACTTTGGTCAATTTCCTCTTGTGAATTTCTCGACACAAAAGTTCTACAGTCACTAATTGAGATTTGGCTCTGGCAAGTCCCTGCCAAATGTCCTTGTAGATCTTCTCTTGCACTTCGTTTGGTAATCTTTGAAGATTATTTTCTACATGGGGTTTAAATACTTGTCTAGGGGTTGTCCAATGTTTGACTCCTAGCGAAGGAGCTGGTTTCTTAAACGACATGGTAGGCCCACTTCAATGACGAGGTGCCACTAAAGGTAGGTAGTGACAATCTGGAGACCATCGAGCATGTTCCAGGTAAGCGGAATCTTTCTGTTCCCACTAGTGAAGTGACACACCGCAGCTGAAGCACTTGACTTTATCCCCTTCGCCCAAGTAGATAAATCCAGCTCTAGCTAATTCTTCCGGGGTAGGTCCTCCCAGATATTTTGGCCATTTTCTTCGGAAGGTTTGGATCCGACTTTCATAGTCACAGTATTCAGGCAAACGCACAGGGAACGAATACTCGTCTTTCACAGGTTCATTCCGATGAGGGTACGGTGAAATATGTAGGAGTGTGCTCAGTTTTACATGACATCCGTAGGGTGATAGCCGCATGGTTTCATAAGAATGACATCCACCATGAAAACCAGTAAAGTGAAAAGGTGTACGATAACGAGTGGCATCACTTTCGCATCCATCAGGTTTGACACGCACAGCATCACTTTCCATGGTAGGTACAGTCGTAGCAAAATTTCCATGATGTGGTACTGAATCGCTAAGGTCATAGCGTACGGCATCCATGCCATCGCAAGGCACAGCATCGCACTCGAGTTTGCTCTTGCTTGATACTTGCTGTGTGAAAGGATTCATCTTTCTTGCTTGGCGTTTGTAGTGACAATAAACTATCGGTCTTGGACGTTGTCCCTTTTTATAGGCTGGCCAATATCGTCGTGTCCGTACGGTAAAGTGAAGTGGTTGGGAATCCGTACTCGCTTCTGGTACACGATTTGATAGACTTTTTCCAAGGGTCGGCTGACAATTTGGTGTGTCTGTAAACGTACAATCTTGTGCGGTTCGTGGGTGGTCACTTTAAAATTTCCATCCTGTCCAGACTGCAAGGCTTCTTTCAAGACACCAAAGTTCACCACTTGACTGGAGCGATAATTGAGAGTCAATCCTTTCACTTTGCACTCCATGTGCACTTCTTGTTTGTCCCGGTATTCGTAACCGTAATGTTTGGGACCGCCACTTGCAAAACTTAGAATCTTGTCGTCGGGATGCTTGTCCGTCCATGCTCCTAAACGATCTCCTTCGATGTCAGGGTGAGGTTGACCCAGGCGATCGATGTAGATGCAACTGTCCGTGTCAAAATACAGCACACGATCTCCTAACAGTTCTAAAGCTTCGTACAGTTTTAAGCGAGCATGGGCTGTCACGTAAGCCGCAATGATGACATTTCCAAATTCGTCGGCTTCTACAAAGTCCAGTTCTTCTTCGTAATTGACTAAGATCAAGTCCTCACGAAGGACGTCCACGTGTTTCATGTATTTCGTTTTGTCGTGAATCATCTGGAAGTAGCGAGAAGGTTCTGTCAAATACTCCGTCTTGGGTAAACACGGTCGTTGTGCCATTTTACCCCACAAACAATTCAACATCACTTTGGCAAACGATCGCCTTCCTTCGTTTTTCTCGATGTGGTCTAAAGGGATGCCTTCCTGCTTCCAGTATTTCTCTTTGATCTTCTTTTGGTCTTCGGGAGTGTGGTACCAGGAAGGATAGCCGATAGCTTCTTGTTTCAGTTTCAAAAAGGCATTCACGTAGTCTGCAAAAATCCCTTTTTGAGTCTCGTCGCCTTTGTGGTATTTTTCTGTCTTGGGAAAGTGGTAAATTTCGTACACTTCTAACAGTTGGTATCCCAAGTCCAGAGCTTTAAACAATTCTACGCTGACCCACGTTCCCGTCAAGGCGCGTTCTTCCTGGCTGTGCTGACAAGGTTGGTCTTGGTTGCACGTTTTAGCACAAGTACGGCACAAGGGAAACATCAGTTTTCCTTGGCAATGGTGAGGTAAAACGGGATGGTACAAATCCGTGGGAGGCAAGACTTTACATTTGATCAATCCTTCGTATTGGCGAATGTTGTCCCCGTCAATGTGTGGGTGCCCTGCGGGAAAGTGACAATATTTGCAAACGTACGGATACAAAGAACATACGTCCAAGTATTTGATTTCCTCTCCTTTCTCTTCGTCGGCTTGATATAGCAAACAGGCGGCATTCGTCCGTCCTCCGTACAAACTGTCTCTTAGGTTCAGTGGGTCCACCAGCTTGTAACTTTCCACGATGCTCTTAAACTCGGGATCGGTTTTCAATCGCTGATCGTACCCGTGTTCCCACATTTCTACCACTTGGTATCCTTGCTCTTCTAACTTCAAGCGTCGCTGACAAGCGGCCTGGTACAAGCCTTCCATGGTCCGTTGTAAAAACTGATTTTTAGTGTTACGTTGAGGGTGGCAGATAGGACATCCGTGAAATAACCACCTGTTAAACTCGTACACAATCTTGGGGTTTTCTAAGTCTCAGCCATCCACTGAATACCTTCCGATGGCTTTTTCGCCTCCTCCGTTGCAAGCATGTTGGATCCATTTGTCTTCCTTGTCGCACAAGTAATGTAGCCAGCGTAGGGCTTTGACCGAGTATTGACGTTTGACAAAATTGGTTGTTTGAGGACTGATGACAGCTAGCGTATTTTCGGGCATGAATCGTTGGCGGTACACTAAGGAACACGATTTGGCAATGGTGCAAGCTTCTTTCAAAGGATCGATCCCTCCGTGTTCCATGAACAGTTCTCGAAATTTTCCACAGCAACGCCGTAAAATGTCCACGTCGGAACGAAAATATTTTAACATTTCTTCTTGAAAGTCGAAGGGGTCCGAAGCGTGAGTCTGGTACCATGCGTAGAAAGCTTCTCGTTGTTCGGTGCGCATGTAATCGGGGTCGTAGTAGTGAGCCCCAGGCAAATGGGGTAGAACGGCGTGTTGATTGGTGTCAGTACTGAAAAAATGTGGAAAATAGCCTTTGTCCATTTCTGTCATTCCAAACGTTTTAGGCATTCGGCTCAAAGGCATGGCCAAGTAACTCATCGAATCTTTAAACTGCACTTGTCCCACTTGCATGTAGATGAGTTTGGCTTCATTCAAAGTCACTTTAGGACGTTCGGCGCTTTGTTCCGTATAGTATCTGAGAAGAAATTGTCCATTGTATCCCGAGAAATTGTGAGCGATCACCGTGGCATAGCGATGACAATCTCCGTAACGTTCGATGTCTTCTTGACTCCACGTTTCGTCGATAGGGTTTAAGATCCATTGGGCGAAATCGGTCAGCGTGTTTGGTCCCCGAAAGATTTTTTCACGTCCTCCAGGAATCTTGCTACAGTGAGGGCAATGAGTCAAGATAGGTTCTTGGATGCACTTCTCGCACGCTCGGTGAGCCACGCAGAAATTAGGAATGTGAATGCCAGTCTCTTGCATGCATTAGAAATCGAAATAGATGAAATTCCCTTTCTTCTTGTGGTCATCTTCTTCCTGTTGGGGTTGGTTTTTTTAATGTAGCATTCGTGTTCCAAGCCCACGATTTGGCGACAAATGTGACATCGCTTCTTTCCCGAACAGACGTGCTCCTTGGCATTATTGGTACGTATGCCTTGTCCACAAGTAGGGCACAATCTCAGGAGTTCGCAAGCACTTTTCCGCTGTGAACCTTGCGTTTTCAGATGTTGTTGGTAACAGGTAGGGCTGACAAAGGTGCGCTGACAAGCTGGGCAATGCACTCGTTCTTGTCCTTGGTCCAGACAGTGTTGAGAGGCTAAACATCCCTCACATTTCGATCCGCAATGCTTGTGTTGCTCTCGATTGTTATAGCCATAGTCACATTTCTCACAGTAATAACTGTGTGACAGGAATGCAGTGATACTGGTAATGGCATGAAAATGTTCATCGTGATGATAGACGTGAATGTATTTTCGTCTTTGAAAGTTTTGCCTCGAAACAACAGAGGTCCACGCACTTCTTGAGGGTACACTTTCAAGGTGTAGCGTGGAGCCAAGACGTCTTCCAAGTTTTGCATTTCAGGAATGCCGCAGGGTGTGTCTTTGGATAGCCCCGCTTGCTGTAACAGGAGTTCTGCTTCTCTTTGTTGTTTGGCTCGGTCCGATCGTTGAATAGTTTTCCAGGCTCTTTTCCATTCTGCCGTGTCGTTCTTGTCGGCATACGTTCGTCCCACCACGATGGCACGGGCTAAACACTTGTGGTCTTGAGGGTTGTTAATTCGAACAAGACTCGTTTTGGTGCTGCGAAGGTTGTCTACCAATAATACCTTTTTGCGTTGTCCTGTCCCTTGGGGAAGAGACATGTAAGTCATGAACAGTGTCGCTTTCCCGTCGGTGATGTGAAACTTGTCGTTGGATTGTTGCACGTGTTGAATCTTCTCCATGACCTTGGATGGCGTCAATTCTGCCGGGCTGCTAAACTCGATCCAAACGGGGAACTTCAAACTGTCGTGATAAACGGAAAGTCTCGAGCGATCGTCTTCTTTGGCTTCACATTGCCGTTTCAGTGTGGTTAACAAAGAATCTCACACATCGGTGATGAACACCTCTGCTTTTTCCAACGGTACGTCGGACTTGAAATCTTTTAACTTCACCGGGTACGTGTAGGCTGTGGTTCTAAATTTTCTGGAGGAGCGTTTGTCCGCCTCTCGAATGTGGTAGTACTTTTCAGGGTTTACTGGTGGTGATGGACTTTGACTTGGTGTAGACTCTCTGGGCCTAGATTCTGGCTCACTCATCTCATCTTCAAAATCGCTGGCATGAATTTGAGCCAAGACTGCAGCTACTGTGCGAGGCGATAAATCACGTTTCTGCCTCTTACTTTCTTTTCCTTTCTTTACGAAATGATGTGATCGTTTCATCTTGACTGCAAAAAGTCAAATGACTACATTTGAAACGCCATGGACCCCTATATATTTATGTCAGGCTCAGTGTATATATAAAGGGCTGGTGACTTCCCTGTCAGTATTCATTTCACTCTCAAGCCGATCAGCACGATAAAAATTATTCCCTAGTGTTGAGTAAAGTGACGTCATTGAAGCTGGAAAGTTTGAGACTATAAAAATAGCTTGGGTTTTCCACAGGTTGTAGCTATAAATAGATACTAGGTCTAAATGAAAAATGTGATTCGCGTTCGTGTTCGGCTGTTGCCATTATTCCCCTAATGTTGAGCAAAGTGACGTCATTGAAGCTGGAATGTTTGAGACTATAAATATAGACTTGGGTTTCCTCGCTTTATCCTTATTTTGGCTTTGCAATGTGTTACGGAAATTTTTTCTAACATTAGATTGACCTTTTTTCAGAAAGGAAACAAACGCACCGCTTTTTCAAGAAAGACGCGAGTGACATTGCACTGTATAACCCTGCCTATGGTTAACTCTGAATTCTAAAACCAAAACATGAGTTCAGAAAAAATGTAATCATGTTTGACCTATTTTCTCTCAGTTTAGACTGTCGATAGAACAAGGCGCGTGTTGGTGCTGCTTTATTATTATTTTTTTTCCTGCCCTTAGATTTGAGAAAACTTTGCAAAATTGTTGGTAGCGTGTGCTGCGAAACACACGACATCTCTTAAATGTGGGATCTATAGCAAAATGTTAAGCAGTCAGTCGACAATAAATATCACACTACCTTTTTAAGATATTGATAAAATGAATGAAAACAATGAACATTTTTAACATAGACTGTATGGTTGTCTTCATTATCTTTGTCCTATAATACCGCGAAAAATAACACAACCAAAAATGGTGTGCTTCTTTTCTGTTTTTTCTTTACCATTCTTTCTTTCTGTAATGCTAATTCTGTCTGCCCATCTCTCAAAACACTAGTCTCCAGACTTACTGTCACCCAATGCAGTAACACCCGTGTGCGCGTGTGCGTACGTATGTGTGTGTGTGTGTGTGTGTGTTAGCTTTCGCTTACACACATCGCTTGTACAAAAATTTAATAAACAAAGAAATAGCAAATGTATAATTTATATTTAACTCCCCAAAACATTATTCTCTTACCTAAAAATTTTGTTAGTCGATTTTATAATTTGTGTATGATAGATTGATGTTCATCAATCTATGGAAAAAAAGAGAATATACAAAACATACTATACTATACTATTCACTGACACGAACGCGAATGATTCAAACTTTGTATAGAAATGACACAGGTGGCATGACGTCACGGTACTTGCTATACACAAACACGGACGCGAATGATTCGTGTTTGTATATAGAAATGACACAGGTGGCATGACGTCACGGTCCTTGCTATACACAAACACGGACGCGAATGATTCGTGTTTTTATATAGAAATGACACAGGTGGCATGACGTCACGGTACTTGCTACATTGTTGCAAGTGTCTAGGAGTTAAGGAATTAAATTGATGTAGAACACGAATGGTTCGTGATTCTATGTATTTAAGTAATTTGGTATAAGCCATCAGCCTACAAAACAGTGGCTGATTTTTTATAGTTGCTGTTTTTAGTAATGATGATTGGCTGATGGCTTGTGTATAGAGAGTTATAATATCCACAAACACGAACGCGAATGATTCGTGTTTGTATATAGAAATGACACAGGTGGCATGACGTCACGGTACTTGCTATTACATTGTTGCAAGTGTCCAGTACCGTGACGTCACCCTACCTGTGCCATTCCTCTTGTCGCTATACAAAATTCCCATTGTCCCTAGACAGTCCCAGGGTGTGCTAGTCGCTATGCAAAATTCCCATTGTCCGTAGACAGTCCCAGGGTGTGCTAGTCGCTATACAAAATTCCCATTGTCCCCAGACAGTCCCAGGGTGATTTTTTGTCCGTAGAAATCGTGTCCCCAGACAGTCCCAGGGGGTCTTGTAATGCTAATTCCCATTGTCCCTAGATCGGCCCAGGGTGTGCTTTTGACGCTATAAATCTTGACGCTATACAGTCCCACCCATGTTAAAATTCCCATGTTAAATTCCCATTGTCGCCAGGGTACAACCCCACTAGTTTAACATAGAAGTCCCATTGTCGCTAGATCGTCCCACTTCACTACTGATATTATTTAAGAGGAATCATTTACTTAAAGTACTATGAAATGCTCATTGACTTTTGGACTAGAACACTGTTTTTGTGATTATTGTGAATTCACTCAAGGTTCAAAGAGACTCTGGATGATATCATTGTGTTCCATCAAGGCTGTTGGTACGTCAGTATATTCAGTATTGGAATTCAGAACACTATACGTTTGAACTTGTGAGAGAACTTTGAGGATTATTTGGGGTTTAAATCACAATAATCTAAGTCCCACTTAAAATTTCACTTTTAACTTAGAGAAATAAATTATATGTTAATTTTACTAAACTTGTTGATTTCGCTAACTTATGTAATTTAGTTAAAGACCAAAGAGTAATAACACAAAGGTTGCTGTTAAGTTGTGTCTCTCGACGTGCACACAAAACCAGGACACAGATACATCAATTACCAATGTGGAAATTATGAACAATCTGCGAGATGCATACAAAAGGATATACAGTATACTGCATGTCAAGTTTAACATTCAATATTAAAATCTCCGTTATTGAGATTATAATCATCGAGTTAACGCTTGTGGTTCTATTTACAACAACCTGTTGCATGGCAACATAGATTTGGCGAATCAGTCATTTCTGAACTCATCATCGATGTCGTAATATACATCATTTCTGAACTCGTCATCGGTGTCGTAATATATATCATTTCTGAACTCGTCGTCGGTGTCGTAATATGCATCATTTATGTCTTCAACAAGTTCATGCATCTGCACACGATACGTTTTTCTGTTCATGATGTCATTGATGAGCAATCGCTAACAAAATGATGCAGCTTCATTAATGACTTCTGGTGCGTTGTTGCCCGCACGAACCAATCTCACATGTTTCGAGTCGATCCGCAAGGTCATTAGGGTCACACAGTTCACCAAGGTCTTTCCCTTATTTTGGTTGTTACATCAGGAACTGTTGCTGGCATCGCATTTCGCAAGGCCATATCTTTTCTTCTTCATCTTTTGTGAGAAATCTAGGTTCAGGTGTGGATGTAGGTACAGGTACATGTGCTACACCCTTTGTCGCTTTTATTGTTGCTGCAGCCACTTATTTTGTTCTTCTTCATCCAGTGTGGGTGCAGAAGGTCTTTCTTGGGATATTTCTCGTTTAGCATGTTTAGTTAAACCGTTTCCTTTCTTTAGTTGTTCATGTTCTTCTAGTGTTTTCGCAGGTGATACATGTTTTGGCTGGTCTACAGTTGCACGTGTTTCTTCTATTAATTGCTCTTCATTTTGGAATGCACGTGATGCAAGTCTTAAATATTTTTGTTCTGGTGTTGTCTTAGAAATTCCTGTTGCTGTTGTTAGATATTTTTGTTCTGGTGTTGTCTTAGAAATTTCTGTTGCTGTTGTTGTTGTTGCTGTTGTCGTTGTCCTGCATATGCTTGATCCGCATATTCCAGTGTGTAGCTGCCGCTTCTACATGTTTCAGTGGTTGGCCGACGTCCTAGCGACCTAGGACCTTGTTTTGTCACGCGTACTTGTGCCATAAAATAAATTTCATCACTTGGGAAACTTTTCCTTTTGAGCCGTAGTAATTATTTGAATACAAAAATCATACATCTCACCAGTGGCTGTTTAGACCCAGTAAGTTCCCTGTATACCCACTTATGCAATACATTTTTTATATTCTTTGATCATTCATTGATCAGTAACGTTTTTCAGTTGAGGATATATATGTTAAAGTAAAAATGTAAAACCAGTGATCTCGCGAAATCCCTGATATTTTCAATAATCTCATATCACAATCCAGAAACAGATCTCTTAAAAATAATAGTAAGAAATGGCATTTTGAAAGGACACTTCTCCAGGAATCAGTTTGAACTGTGTCCACAGAAGCATCTTATAGAAGCGGATGTGAGACAAGATGAAACATTGTCTCTACGTGAAGCAGTTAACAAAAATCAAGTTGTGGGTGACAAGGATTCAGAAAATGCAGTTGTGGCGCAAAAGAGTACCAAAACAATTAATGCAAATGCTTTAAAGCAAAACTGAAGCCTACAGCCGTTGACACTCTTCTCTGCCATGCCCAAACAATTAAAATACTTAGAATTTAGAGGTTGGTGTCATTATTTTGAAATAAATAAACGCATTATTCAAAGAAAATTGTTTTATCATTACTTTACAATGCATTACCAAATCTGTTGAGCAGGAACAAAAACATCACCTTCACACACATACATACATGTGCTTAACTGTAGCTGATATTCATATGTGTAGAAGATGGCATAGTCATCAGTGATTTCATGAAATAATTCGACTCATTTTATAGTAATTTCATGAAATTAAATAAATTTTAGGGAAACTCCTGAGTGAATCAGCAATTTTTCAAACTTACTAGAAATTTCAGGGATTTCGCGAAATCACTGCTTTGACATTTTTACTGTAATATATACACACCGGCATTTAACGGGGTCTTCAAAGATCCACAGGCGACCTTGTTCATTAAAACACTGGTGTGATGTTTTCATCCCTGACTTGTACACTGGTGATAGAAATACTTTTTTGACGATTCGCTCATTTGTAACCATTCCAATTTCACCGACGTCTTATTTGACTTCAGGAATTGTCACTGGTAAACGTGTAATAGTCTCTACAGTTGCTTTTATGGCTTTTTCATATCCTTAGAGTGTTTCTCTATTGTACAAAATTGGACCCGGTTCTTCTGCTGTTTCCGTTAATGCTGCCACTTGTTCTGTCTGTGCTGTTGTTGCCTTGTTAATATCCTCAGCAAAGTTCCGCAATTTCTGTGGGTTTTTTTTTATTGTTTGTTTTTTTTTTTTGGTTTAATCAACGGCGTAAATGTTTGTTCAAATCCAGCAGTGAGAGCTGCTCGTGCAATTTGTCTTGACTGTAAAATATCTTTGACACTTTTTTGGCCTGCAATAACATTATGAACCAATTCCTGGTGTTCACGAGCGGCTTTATGGCTAGTTTTTCATACTCTTCTTTGACATCACTGACGGACATTTTAGATAAGTGTTCTGATTGTTAAATTGTCATAAGAGATGCTTTCGTGTCCAGATCCTCACGGTACTTTTGTGAGATACCTTCGTGTCTAGACCCACCTGTCAAATCAATTGTAAGAAAAGAAATACGGGACCTTAGTGATCCGCGCAAACTTGTTAAGAAGTTCATCTCACGATTTGTCAGCGGCACACTAGGTCCAATGGATGCTTTGTAATATCATGAGCGTCAATGCCACGAAATAGTATCAACATGTTACAGTTGTCACGTATTACTGCAGGCAACAGACCACATTCGTGTTTTCATCTCGACCTCGGGAAAACATTTGCGCGGGATTGATTTGATGTTCAAGCGAACCATCATAGTCAACAACAAGATTATCTTCAATTGTATCCAAATCGTCAATGGTAGGAGCTCCATCCATAGTAGAAAATAAATCAACAGCAGTGTTGCCGCTCAATGATGCTTTATCGCCCAACACTTTTTGAAAATCTTTTAAAACATCATAACACTGTTGATAGTCAGCCGACGGCGCAATCACATACAACTGATCCCATGTTAACCATCGTAAAATCATATTCAATAACAGTTTTTTCCTGATCCAGCATGGCCAGTGATCAGTGCATGAACTGAGTTTGGAAACACTGTTCCATCACCATGTTTAGACGGTAAAAGTAGAGCTTTTCAAATCTGTGAATTTTCTCAGCGCGGAGCTTTCTCTTTTTACATGCTGCATCTGCTGCATAATACAGTGTATAATACAGTCATATCTACATATTGTTTGCGATGCCGCATGAAACTCTAATCGCAAATCCAACAAGAGTTTGAACCAGTGATGGACTAGCAGCAATCAAAGGAACTTGTGTTCGATGTGAAGCAAACAAGTGTATTGGAACATTACATATAATAGTTATAAAATTAAACTGTAAGAGAAACTTACAGTATTGTAAACTGAATTCAAACTAACCCTGAAAAAGTTATATTCAAGTTCAAAAGAATCAAACGTTCCGAATGAGTTTCAAATTCTCGAATGTACAGATCTGTCAACAATCTTGGTGTATCGAAATGGCATTGTCTAGACCTCCTTTGAATAACTGTCATTAGTCCCAGAATAGTGTTTAGTTCAATGAGCACTTTGTAGTTCCAATGAATACCCTAAACAAATGTTTGCTCTCAAATAATATCCAAACACAACATAAAATACGTCTGAAGACTGGTGTTATAACAAGAACATAAGAAATAAGACTGAGCAAAATTGTCCAGTTCCACGCATCTATCTACAAGCATAAGGGTGAAAACGCATTATGCTGCTACTGGATAGCTACGTGACTTTTCACACTCATTCCACATTGTAAAAGAATCCACATGACCTAATCCCTGTCACCCACATCTTGATTTTTGTTAACTGCTTCTAAGCCCACCTGACCGACCTATCCAATGGGAAACAATCTCAAACTCGTAAACAGGCTTTATTATTAATATTTTTATTAATCATCGTAAACACCTGCGTCAAGAACTATTTATAGATCCTACACAATCTATACCGTTAATATCATTTTAAAAAGTGTAGCTATCGACAATTACTACAATGTACAGTCATTAATAAAATTTACAAAAGTAATAGATATACTTAACAAGATATATATCATGATAATCACCCATGTTTTTGCAATCAAATGCGAACCAAATTTTGTTTGCGTGTTCATATTTTTCTAAAATACCTTAGTGATCCAATGAAGAATAAAACAGTTCAATCGGTGGCAACCGAGTTTCAGCAAATAGGTTCCAATCGTTCATGTACTCGTATGGCTACACACCATTTCTCGTTAACGGGTCGGTGTTGGTGGTACGATCTCAACGGGTAATTTTGAAGTTTTCCAACGCTAGATTGCTCACTAATTTGACCAAGGACGAAATCAGAAACAGTAGCGAATCAATAAACTGTAATTGACACAGACGAAGCGTCATGTATTTTTTATGTTGTTTGGAATAACATTTACTTTTGATTTTGACGCTGATGTTACTGCTTGCATAATGCAATGAACATCATATTCACGCAAGTTATGAAGCACTCCATGGAATTTTTTTTTTGGGGGGGGGGGAATAAATGATTGCATGACCTGTATGCGGCCTCTACACATGCGCCAGTGATGCAACATTGATCACGAACTTTGGAATCGGAATTTCCAGTCGCGGTGGAAGTTTACTGACCTTTGCTGATCCAGCAATGAGTGGCTGCAGATGTTTTATTAGTCATAATCATATCTGCAGGTGAATAGAGCTGTTGTCGAATCGATTTCGCTGTAACTGCAAGCGATTTAAAAAAAAAATCAACTGAAATCCTGTTACGATACAACATTGAAGCTTCAGTTTTCCCATCGCATCTTACTGCAGTATAAAAAAAAAAAAAGAAAAAATCAAAGATAGGAACGGTAAACAACTTGTTTTGTTTTGTTGGTTTTTCCATTTATTGTTGTGGGGGGGGGGGGGGCTTTTCTCAAGTCCTGATCATTCAATGGAACGTTGAGACATTAAACATTCGCTAAGATGATATACGTAGCTTTCGTTTTTCGTTTAGTGAAGTAAATTTGAGAATATGTTTGGTTGTGGCATTATTGTCCACTGCGGTTTTTCACCGATCCTACCAAGTAAAAGTCAAAGCCAGTAAGCAGTTTTGGAGCATTTTAATATATGCATGGAACATTTTGCCTGTGTGCTTGCTGCATCGGTTAAGCAACCAGACAAGATTCTTTATCCTTATATAATGTGATACCGCTTCTGATTCAATCATATCACTCAGCAACAAAAAATCAACCTTGGTTCGATCGTGCTGTCCATGTGGGGATAGTGCAAGCGGATAAAAGCCTTTATCCCAAATGAACATATTAACAGCGATACTTGGGTTAAGTGATTCATATTAGTTCAGAGTTGCCTTAGCAATCTGCACTGGAAATTCTATATTGCCAAAATTAAGTTCACCCATGTACTGCCGGCATTTTCAAGGCTGGTCTTTATTATCACTAGCCGGATATAACGCTGAAAAAATCGCCCTTTCAAAACATCTGATGTCAACATTCTTTACAATTATCACTGACCGTGGTGGAATCCACGCTGGTGTTAAGTAACTGGGTCCAAGAAATAGTTGACAAGGGGAGATATGTACTTCAACTTGTACACCAAGAGCCCATCCTGATCCTGCATTGGTTTATTTTTCCACCGTCTCGAGGATCTTTACAGTTCCTTCATCGATTTCATCATCAATGGCTTTGGTATCTTTGCTGTTCAGGATTGTACGGGCACCATGGTGTTGTGATTTTCAATCCATCCTCGTCTGATGAATTTCGATTAAATGGCATAACCAAATGAGCATTACGAACAATATCGGCTTTAGCTTCAGAGGGGCCAGAGCGTTGTAACACCGATGTGATTCCAGGACTCAGATTTGATAACAGTTGTTGATCGTCTTTGCTTGGTTTATTTGTGGGTGGAATAATTGCCACTTGATTTTCTAATTAACTAATACGCATATGAAATTCAAATTTAAGTACTTGTAATTGGTATGCCTTTTCATGAATATACTCAGCAGCTTCAGTAGCAATATAGCAGATGCAATACGACGATGGTTTTGTTCATCCGTAATAGCAATACGATGACAGTTTGTTTATCCTCCGGACGACGGTTTTGTTCATCCGTAATAGCAATACGATGACAGTTTGTTTATCCTCCGGACGACGGTTTTGTTCATCTTCATTCACGTCTAATATCGCAAGTGTGTCAGTTTTCTTGTACCTTATGTTATTCGTATATTACGCTCACGTGCAAATTGTTTAATTTGTACTATGGTTGTTGAACAAGCAACCTTTGATGTATTAACAACCGACTATGAATTTGCTGGAACAACAAGTTCATCCAGTGCAACTATGGGTCTCAGTAATTCAAGTATGTCAACTTTTCGTGTAAGACTCTTTATTTGTCTTACACGCTGTCGTGCGATTTGTTGAAGCTGATGCACAGATGACATGCTATATAAGGGGAGAGCTTTCTCTAATTAAAAAGTCCGTCACTAACTTCTTTAAATTTTTTTACTCTACCGAGATCAAAAACTGCAGTCGCTTCAATCCTAGTTATTATTTTGTTTATCTCTGTCTCTGTTTCGGGTGTTTGTGCACTCACAGGTATTGGTATAATTATTGGTATAATTTTTGATGTTTATGCCAATCTTTGCAAAGTATTACACCAACTCTAATATGACTAGACATTGTACGTTTGTATCCAATAACATCAAATGTCTTACAGCGTTGGGCAATTTCCTCAATAGTTTTTGATTCACTGCTTTTAGTAATAGCTTCTGAAAATTGTTTCCAGCGTTTGCGTTGCTCCTATTCTGCGTGTTTGTAATCAGATTCTTACATCTACTCAAGATGGTGAGTTTGGATTCCATTATTATATTAATACCAACAAAAATTCACTTAATTAATTTGCTCTTGGAGATCCTGATTGCTGCTTAAATAGTCGCTCATATCATCAGATAATTCATTCTTGTAACTCGCTTCAGACGTTGTGTCAGACGCTTCATATGTAGTAGGCGATTTGATCAACTTCAGTGACTTCATTTTTCTTGCACGATATTATGTAAACTTTCATCGTTTCTGATCATAAGCTTGACCAAGCATACATCGTTGCTGTCCTAAGATCAATCTTAAGTTACTTAATTTATCAACATTTGTCTGATATGTGTCTGGAAAGACAAATAATATATTTAGAGCCTCCTTGATAAAAATGTATGATGCATTCAAAAGAAAAAGTGATTTAGGTTTTTCTGCCACATTTTATTTGCCAGTCATCAGGTAGATTCAGCCCATTTTTGGAGACCTCCATAAATTGCTTTAAAATAGTATTAAGGTCGATCTGAAAAGTTTTCACCATATATACATATCATGGAGCGGTAACCTCTGATGGTAACTGACGCCAACTTTTCTCTTCGTTCAGCCATAGAAAAAAGTCGGACAGTCGAGATATCGATGCAATCGAAACGACAATTTTATTGACTCTACACCAGTCCCTGAAAAAACGCCACTCTCCTTCTTGAGCATTCAGATCTGAGTCATTGTTTGCTCCAGAGATTCTCTCCACAATCGAAGGCCTGAATTCTTTCTCTCTGTCCTGACAAGATCCAGACACGAAGGAGAAGACGGTCCTGGCAGGGGAAAATCACTCGCAACTGTGGTCGTTTGAGAAAATTCTGTTTGGTCGTAATCTTTTTTGATAGGTCTAGCGATAGCTCGAGTAGACCCAGGACGTGTCCCACTTGAGAGGGGCTACCATAATTATCTTGCAATTATGATCCTGTATGTTCTTTATTAATGTCAGTACTGAGACGAGGCATGTGGGCACACCCCGTCCCGAGTTCATTGATTCATTGTCAATGCTTCTGGGTCCAGGTCTGGAGAGACAATGTGGGCAACTTGTGGATCCACCACATAGCAAAGAGATAGATCATTGGACGCGCCCAAAGCGCACAAATTCGACGAAAAACCGACGGATGTAGGGACAATTCCGTATGAATACCCTGACTCCGTCTGGGTAGAACAACGACCAGAATATTGAGTGCCGGAAATATCTCCCACTTGTACGTCGATCTGAAGTTGGGAATACCGCTAGTAGTAATAGGGGTTACCGTAGCGTCAATGGGAATTAGCATTACAGACCCCCCCTGGGCCCGTATATCGTCAAAAAATAAAAGCACACCCTGGGCCTGTATAGCGTCAATGGAAATTGGGTAGAGTGACTAGCACACCCTGGGCCTGTATAGCGTCAATGGAAATTTTTGTAGAGCGACTAGTATACTGTGGGTTTGTATAGCGATAAGCGACAGGTGGCATGACGTCACACTGGTAACAATGTAGCAAAAAGAGAAGTACTGTGACGTCAGTCTACCTGAGAGAGGGCTATAGACAAACACGAATCAAGAGCGTTCGTGTTTTTTGTAGAGGAAGGGTTTTATATATATATTCGTTTAGGGTGGAGACCAAATGAAAATTAAGATCTTTTCGAGGCATTGGAAGTGGCCCTGAAAAGGGCCGTTGTTTGTTATGTAATGTTAACACCATTCCGTTAACATACAGGACATTGCATAGGTCTTCTTATCTTCCTCAAATTTCTCAAAGTTTGTCTTAAACTGTGTCTCACTTCTGGTCCGTAGATGAGAGTCCGCTTAAGACAACCTTGTCTTTCCACATAACATCTTCTTTTCCAAATAGTGGCACCGGTGATCCGGATGACAGTCCATTTTGTTTTCACATACATGGGTAAGTCTGTACGGAACAGCATTGAGGATACCAAAGTAGAGGATTCTACGTCGATCAACATCTTCTCTGTGACGAGAACAGGTGAAGGGAATGAAGTGAACCGCGTTTATTTATAGTGGAAGACCGGATCGAAACGGATTGAAAGGGTTCACCAATCCCAACACGCGTTACAAAATTCAGTCACTTCGCGGAGTCTGTCTTCCAATCCGAAGAGAGCTACCTGTGACGTCACATTTCCTATATAGGCACACTAGCGTCTGTGCGCAGTGAATCGATGCGGTATTGTTTTGTGAAACATGACGGAACCTAAGAAGACAATGAATTGGGGTGCACCGGCTGTGGAGACGAGAAGTAATGGTACAGCAGCAGCTACCAAAGTGAACACAGTGCTACTTCCCGAAGAGGTTGATTTCAACTGGGATTTAGTAGATTTTTTATCTTCTTCCCAAGAATTTGTTCCGGTACCAGTACCTTCGCCACTTTCTCCTTCTTTACCACGTGTCGACGATTTTAAACAAAGACAGAAAGAAGAATTGGAGAAATTTTTACAGCAGCAGAAAGAAGCAGAGCAAGTATTTCTTCTTGAACAGCAACAGCGAGAAGAAGAGGCAAGAAGGAAACGACAGGAAGAAGAAGAAGCAGTAGAGAAGAAACAAAGTCTAGGAGAGAAGGAGAACAGCGAAAGTCAAACGGTCACGGTACTCTTGGACATTTTAGCCGAGTTAAGAAGTCTGAAACAAATGTATCAGACTTCTTTATTACGACCCAAGAGAAAAAGACCTTCCCGAGCCAAACAACCTAACCCTGTGACTACACCAGAGATACCACCCCTAGTGATTTCTACTAAATCATTGACAGGAGCAAGTCCACAAGTAGGCCTTGGCCGTGGCAAAGGCTTACGGCAGTTAAAGCGAATTGATTCTCGTTCCTGAGTTTGTTCTAAGGAAAAAAACAAACACTCAACAGTCCTTTCCAGGGCTACCCAATACTCCCGAAAAGAGTGACTATTCATTTTGCCAAAATCAATTAAAACTCAAAATCCCTTCTTTAACCCTATGATGTACGTGTTGTGAGTGTATGAGTGTAGGTCCTTATTATTTCTAAATAATGAAAACCAAGAGACACTTACGTTGTTTTCAGTTTGGTCTATTCTGTTACAAATTTTTTACAATTCAATATCACAACATAACACAACACAACACTTTTAAAAAAGTTCATAGATTTCTTCTGTGTCTTTTTTCTTTCACTCTCTCTGTTTTTTTCAATTTCTTCACTTTTACACTTTTTTTCCTCTTCTTCGTCTTCTTCTTCCTCACATTTTTCTCGTCTTCTTTTCTTTTCTGTCTTCTCTTTCTGAACGTGTCGGGGTTCTTCTTTTGTCGAGGTCACCTCTGTTTCTTCTTCCTCCTTCTCCTGCTCCTGTTGTTTCTTAGGGCCCTCTGAAGACCAATGTCCTTTCTCTTGACAATGATAACAGGTATCTTGACTTTTGTTTCTTTTGACACTGGCCTTGCTTCTTTGACGGTCTGGACATTCTGTAGCCCAATGCCCTTTCTTTTGACAGATATAGCAAGTAGCTTGACTTTTATCTCGAAAGGAAGGAGAGTAGTCCGTCGGCTTGTCTGAAGAAAACTTTCTTATCACACCTCGCAATGCTCTAATCAGAAGTTCGATCTGTGTGGGTTCTTCTATTGTGCTAGTCGGCTTGAGAGCGAAATGAATACTGAGAGGGGAGTCACTAGCCCTTTATATATGCCCTGGTCTGACATAGATATATAGGGGTTCATGGTGTTTCACAGGTAGTCATTTGACTTTTTGCCTTCAAGATGAAACGATCGCATCATTTCGAAAAGAAAGAAGAAGAAGAAAGTAAGAGGCAGAAACGTGAATTATCGCCTCGCACAGTAGCTGAAGTCTTGGCACAAATTCATGCCAGCGATTTTGAAGATGAGATGAGTGAACCAGAATCGAAGCCTAAAGAGTCTACACCAAATCAAAGTCCATTACCATCAGTAAACCCTGAAAAGTACTACCGTATTCGAGAGACGGACAAACGCTCTTCCAGAAAATTTAGAACCACAGCCTGCACGTACGCAGTGAAGTTTAAAGATTTCAAGTCTGACGTACCCTTGGAAAAAGCAGAAGGGTTCATCACCGATGTGTGGGATTCTTTGTTAACCACACTAAAACGGCAATGTCGAGCCAAAGAAGACGATCGCTTGAGACTTTCTATTCATCACGACAATTTGAAGTCTCCCGTTTGGATCGAGTTTAGCAGTCCAACAAAATTGACACCTTCCAAAATCATGGACAAGATTCAACACGTACAACAATCCAACGACAAATTTCACATCACGGACGGAAAAGCGACACTGTACATGACCCACGTGTCTCTTCCCCAAGGGACAGGTTAAAAAAAGTTGATGTTGGTAGACAACTTGCGTAACCTCAAGCGTAGTCTCGTCCAAATTAACAATCCAAAAGACAAGATGTGCTTAGCCCGTGCCATCGTGGTGGGACAAACGTATGCTGACAAGAACGATACGGTAGAATGGAAAAGAGCCTGGAAAACTATTCAACGATCGGACCGAGCCAAACAACAAAGAGAAGCAGAACTGTTACAGCAAGCGGGGTTAGCTAAAGACACACCCTGCGGCATTCCTGAAATGCAAAAGTTGCAAGACGTCTTGGCTCCACGTTACACCTTGAAAGTTCACCCTCAAGAAGTGCGCGGACCTCTGTTGTTTCGAGGTCAAGATTTTAAAGACGGAAAATACATTCACGTCTATCATCACGATGAACATTTTGATACCATTACCAGTATCACTGCATTCCTGTCATACAGTTATTACTGTGAGAAATGTGACTATGGCTATAACAATCGAGAGCAACATAAGCATTGCGGATCGAAATGCTCAGGATGTTTAGCTTCTACACCCTGTCTGGACGAAGGACAAGAACGAGTACATTGCTCTGCTTGTCAGCGCACGTTTGTCAGTCCTGCCTGTTACCAACAACACCTAAAGACGCAAGGTTCACAGCAGAAGTGTGCTTGTCAGCTCTTGAGATTGTGCCCTACTTGTGGACAAGGCATACGTACCAATAGTGTTAAGTTACACATTTGTCGAGGAAAGAAACGATGTCACATTTGTCGCCAAATCGTGGACTTGGAAC
>JAECUM010014069.1:0-59225 GCA_016617855.1 Megalonaias nervosa | reverse complement strand
CGTCCAACGCCCGAAAACTTAACTCAGTACCGTATTGTTCGGGCCAAAGCACGCCGCATAATTAAAGAAAGTAAACGAGCATCATGGAAAAAAATATGTTTCAACTTTAAACTCTCGTTCCTCAATAAAGAAAGTTTGGGACACGATCCGCAAAATAAATGGAAAGGGAAAATACAATTCCTTCCGACATCTGAAGCTAAATAATAACAATTTCAATACCAAACATGAAATAGCTAATGTACTTGCTGATTGTTTCTCCAAAAATTCATCATCGTCTAATTATTCAGAAGCTTTCCGAAGATTGAAAGCTCATAAAGAAAAAACACGGTTGAAATTCACATCGAATAACTCAGAGAGCTATAACCAACCGTTTGCATTGTCGGAGCTTATGGAATCTTTGAATAAAGCCCATGATACATCTCCTGGGCCTGACGATATACATTACCAGTTTTTGAAACACCTTCCAGAACCATCCTTAACAGTTCTTCTGGAAATCTTCAATGATTTATGGACTACTGGTAATGTACCAAAAATTTAGAAAGAAGCAACAGTAATACCAATTCCCAAACCAGGCAAAGATAGCGCAGATCCTAGCAACTATAGACCTATATCATTAACTAGCTGCGTATGCAAAACAATGGAACGAATGATCAATTCTCGGCTTGTATTGTATTTGGAAAGCAACAATTTAATATCTCCTTTCCAAAGTGGCTTTCGTTATGGTCGTAGTACCAATGATCATCTGGTTAGACTGGAAACATTTATTCGCGACGCTTTTATCAAGAAGGAACACTTAGTAGCGGTTTTCTTTGATCTGGAAAAGGCCTATGACACAACGTGGAAGTACGGAATACTAAATGACCTGCACGATCTGGGTCTAAAAGGCCGATTGCCCTCGTTCATATCAAACTTCCTCTCAAACAGGGAATTCTAGGTACGAGTGGGCTCCACCCTCTCTAATATGCACGATCAAGAGATGGGTGTGCCCCAGGGCAGTATTTTATCGGTGACGCTTTTCAACATAAAAATTAATATCATCACCAAGTGTCTGACTCCCGGTGTGGATTGCTCCCTATATGTTGACGACTTTTTAATATGTTACCGATCCAAGCACATGCATACAATTGAAAGACAATTACAGCAAAATATCAACAAGATTCAAAATTGGGCCAATACTAACGGTTTCAAATTCTCGAAATCCAAAACTGTATGTATGCATTTCTGTCAGCTACGAAGACATCATGATGGACCTAAACTCATGCTGGACGGAACACCTATTCCAGTTGTTGAGGAAGCAAAATTCTTAGATATTATCTTCGACAGAAAACTGACCTTTATTCCACACCTGAAGAATTTGAAAGCTAAATGCTTGAAGTCTCTAGACTTAGTGAAAATAATAGCGCACACCGACTGGGGTGCTGATAGTTAAGTCATACTCAGTTTATACAGAACATTTATTCGCTCGAAACTAGACTATGGTTGCGTTGTCTGTGGTTCAGCTAGGAAGTCCTATTTGAAGATGCTAGACCCAATTCATCATCAGGGAATAAGACTTGCCTTGGGAACATTTAAGACATCCCCGTGTGAAAGCCTACTCGTTGAAGCGAACGAACCACCTTTACCACAACGTAGAGAAATGGTTTCTGCACAGTATGCTCTCAAATTAAGATCAAACCCTCTGAACCCTGCTTTTTCGGCTGTTTTTGAACCCAAATATAAAACCTTATATGACAATAAACCAAACGTCATACCTACCTTTGTCATTAGAATATTACCATACCTTGACAGTATCAAAATTGATCTTTCAAAAATTCTGAAAACCACCGTCTCCGAAACACCTCCCTGGCTACTTCAACAACCAAAGGTACTTTTCACATTACACGATGGAAAAAAATCGGAGACAAACCCTTCTATCTTCCACAACTCTTACCATGAACTAATCGCCCAATTTCAAAATTATACAAGAATATATACTGATGGATCAAAAGATCAGGAAAAGGCTGCTGCAGCCTTCGTTAGTGGAAAACACACAACAAAAGTTCGCTTGCCAAATGGTACATCCATTTTTTCAGCTGAAATCAGAGCAATAGACCTTGCATTGCAATATATTGAAAGCAAGCGTATTTTAAATAGCATCATCTTCTCCGATTCACTATCAGTACTTCAGTCACTACATAATAGAAAACTGGAGAATCCATTATTAGCTAATGTTCTCCTGAAACATACTGAGCTGAGTACCTCCCACAATATAGTATACTGTTGGTTACCCAGCCATATTGGAATTAAAGGTAATGACAAAGCAGACCGCGCTGCTAAAATGGCTCTATCACTAGAACCATCTCATTTTAATACACCGTATACGGATTTTATACGTAGTATCAAAGAATGTTTACGTCAGAAATGGCAGGCATCATGGAATGATGCCGTGAATAACAAACTTCATGCCATCAAGCCAACCCTAGGAGAATGGACTCCTTCCTACAGAGCCGTCCGTAGGGAGGAGGTAGTCGTTGCAAGAATTCGAATCGGCCATACTTATTTAACCCACTCCTATATACTAAAAGGAGAAGACCCACCAGAGTGCATATCTTGCAATGAACCATTCACTGTTAAGCACTTTATGTTGGAGTGTTTCGACCTCCAACCTACGCGTAATCATTATTACAATGTGCATGACATTAGGGAACTCTTTGATACAGTTAGCGTTTCTTATATTATAGACTTCCTGAAGGAAGTAAATATTTATCATAAGTTATAGCTTTTATGCTATCACCTTGAACAGTTTTATGTGCTATATATATATACCGTCGTTAGATTTTAATTACCTTTCATCTGTTTTAGTTGTCATACATCATTTGCACTCCCCGTTGATCTGGAAACTTTATTTATCACCGTTACTATTTTATCGTTTTACCTTCAACTGTTTGGTTTCGTATCGCTGGTCGATACGTAATCTTTTACCACTTTTAAATAATGAAAGATATAACCTTTTGTATGGCGCTAAATAGCCTCATAGTGCTGGTGCGCCGTAAAAAATTCAATCAACCAACCAACCAACCAACTTAATATTCCTCAGAAGAGTTGCCTCTGGAAATCTTGTTGATGCACACATAATGGTCAACAAGTATTGCTTGTCTGACTTGGTCTTAGGTAAGGGACCAACACAATCTACCATTATTTTGCTAAATGGTTCGTCAAATGCAGGAATAGGTTGCAGATGAGCCTTGGGTATCTTCTGATTGGGTTTTCATTCCTTTTGAAAAGTATGACAAGATGTACAGTATTTACAAACATCACTGTTGATTTTGGCCAATAGGAGTGATTGAAGATCTTGTGATCAGTCTTATTAATCCTTAAGTGAGCAGCCAAAGGAGTTTCGTGGGCCAAACTAAGTATTTCCTGTCTATAAGATTTTGGAACTATAATTTGATAGTTCACTGACCACGCATCACCAGCAGGTACCTAGGGAGCTCTCCATTTTCTCATAAGAATTCCATTTTTAATGAAATAACAGACAGGTACTTCAGTGGCTTCAGTTTCACTAATGGCCCTCTGAAACAAACAGGAGATCTCAGGATCTTTTCCCTGTTCGACGACAAGTGATTGTCGTTTGTCACCATGATTAGAAAAAAGAGAATGAGTAATTAAAAGAGGATCACTGTGATCAGTACCTTTCTATTGATCCAAACAAGGAGTGAAAGTGACCTCATCAAAAGCCTGACCAATACATGTGTCAGCTAAAGGAATATTTTCCTTATCAACATCATTCTCAAAAGCTTTCTTTGCCATAGCTCTAGTAGCTGCACACGCTGGGTGTAAATCAGGGAATTCTTTTCAATAGGATCAACTTTCTGTTCCAAAGAAGGCTTGTCAGTTACAAGTGTATTAACCACAACCTTATCTCCATCATAGCCATTGCCTAGTAATAAATGAACGC
This sequence comes from Megalonaias nervosa, assembly GCA_016617855.1. Taxonomy (NCBI): domain Eukaryota; kingdom Metazoa; phylum Mollusca; class Bivalvia; order Unionida; family Unionidae; genus Megalonaias; species Megalonaias nervosa. The sequence continues at coordinate 55,288 of JAECUM010014069.1, read as the reverse complement.
CCTGAACGGGTAAAGAAAACCTTATTCCGACTGTCACATGTCCTGAGACTAAGTCTGATGACAAATTTACGCAGTGGAGAGGAACATCAATAAAGCCGCAGTCTACTCCCTGAATAAGAACACTTTCATTAGAAGAAGACTTCTCAGCAAAAGGCAAAGTACCTGACAATAAAAGACTCTGAGAAGCTCCTGTATCCCTTAAAATTTTAATAGGGATAGGATTGGCCGAATCACCCAAGAGTGATATAGAACCCTTCGACATGAATGGTTCATAATTCTCCATAATAAAATCAGACTGGGGTTTATTAGACCCAACAAATGTATTGTTTTCAATACATGACCGTGACCTTGACCTCTTAGAAAGAAAGAGCATTTGGGATAGATCTGTTTTGATTCTAATTCTTATTTTTCAGTCTGAATCAGTCAAAAATAACGTGACCTTTCTTCTTGCAATAGGTACAAGAGACAAGGATTTTTGATCAAGCTTATCAGAAGCTTGGTTGTTAAAAGTTGTGCCGGAGTGAGTTTTAGAAGGGCTCGTATTAGACTGAAATACCTTCTTACCAGAAGACTGCTGAGTGGAAGACTTGTCTACAAAAGGACCTTTATAAGCTAAGAAATACTCGTCAGCAGCATGAGCAACATTTCCCAAGGTTTCGATCTTATACTCATCAAGATAAGTCTTCATGTCACTAGGAACACAGTTCTTGAACTCTTCAAGTAATACAAGTTGGCTAAGACTTTCATAATCTTGATCAACTTTCTTGTCTAAGCACCGTCTATCAAATAACTGCTCTTTTTCTCTTGCAAATTCGACATGAGTTTGCACAGCTTCCTTTTTATGGTTCCTGAATTTTTACCGATAAGCCTCAGGGACTAACTCATAACCCTTTAAGATGCATTCCTTAGCCAGATCATAGTCAGCGCTTTGCTGTACTGACAGGGATGCATAGATATTTCGGACTTTGCCAAAAGGTACACACTGCAATAATTGAATACAATTCTCCCTTGTCCATTTCAAATTTTCAGCAACTTTTTCAAAAAAAAAGGAAAATATTTGTCTACTTCTCTTTCGCTAAAAGGGGGAACTAGCCTAAAATTCTTAGTAATATCAAAACTTGAATTTGTATGTGAAGTGGGAATGTGCCTTTCACTTGCTAGCTTTATTTCTTTTATTCTAAATTGATATTCCCTCTCTTCCTTCTCTCTTTGCATTTGCATTTGCATCTCTCTCTCTCTGTCCTCATTCTCCGATTGTAACTGCATTCGTTTTTCTCTCTCTCTCCTATTTCTCCAGTTGCATTTGTTTCTCTTCTTTCTGTAACTGCGTTTGTTCTTTCTGTAACAGCATCTCTCTCTCTCTCTCTCTCTCTCTCTCTCTCTCTCTTCCTTATCTATTTGCATTTGTTTCTCTCTATCTCTCCACTTTTTCCAATAGCAGTTGCTTTTCTTCCTTCTGAAGTTCAGGCTTTCTTAACCCCAATTCCATCTTGTATTTTAATTTTAATTCCTTTAATTTTGTGTCAGAATGTTATACAGGCTTACTGATCGAAACCAAAACACTTTCATCCAAAACTCTTTTCTACCAAATACTGGGACCAAAATGTTTTTATATTTCTTGCTTCGTTAAAGAAGCTTTTGCCGCAGAAAGATCATATTTTCTGGCAAGTTCAAGCAATTCATCTTTTTTTAAACAATCTAACTGCTCCTGGGTAGGATTTGAAAGAAAGATCTCCACTCCTGATGACATTGTGACAAAACCTGTTGATTTCACTCAAGATTGTCCAAAAAAAATGTTAAATAATACTTGGGATTTATAAAATTCTGAAAACTAAGGAAATTTAAATGTCAAAAAACAATTTTCTGAAATATTTTATCCAAAATTCATATATCCCAAGGATGATGCCCCAATTTCCTTTGTTACGTGTCTAGGCTAATACAAAATGTAACAAGGAAAGAGTGAAGACAACAAGCTTTGTAAAATGTAACAAATAATTTATTTCCATAGAAACAAAAACAAAGTAAAAATGAAACAAAGAACTTACGGTTTATGAATCAAATCCAAAATGAATCCAATAATTAAAAAATAGAAGTCCTATCAATGAAAAGTCCTAAATGAATTACAGTTCGAATCCTGATGAAATTGCAAGATGGAAGGCGATGAGGTATGCCGTAACCTTAAAAGTGTTGTTGTGTCAACAGTTCCTTGTTGAATCACAAAAAAATAATATTCCAGTTTTTGTATTCCAAATAATTTCAATAAATGTTTTTGTCCAAGAGTCAATTTAGGAGCACTTGAATTTCTCCAGGGAAATGAATCACTTTAAAGTGAATAAAATAAAAATTTAACTCAAACTGGTCACAATAAAACACCTTTGAGTGTCAAAGATTTAAAGCACAACTGGCTATTTCTTCTCAAGGAAACGATTATACAGTAAATTAAGACGCAAAACAGATTCCCGTATGAGGGTCACGCGGTCATCTTCCCAGAACAACGTAAAAACATTAGATGCATAACATCACGTACTCAGGTATGGCCTTTGCTGAAGTCAATGGTTCTTACTCTTAGAAAAAATAATTAAAAACAAGTTGTTTACTAAAAGCCTTACTGATTTCTGAATCATGGTCAGCAATTAGATACAATGTTTCAACTACTGGTTGTTAATCAGGTCAAACAACTGAATTGAATTTCTAAAAAAATCAAATCTAGTAGACAAAATTATCACTACAATAACATGTAATGGAATAAAATAAAATAATAAAAGTTTTAAACTAACAAACAAGTAATTAAATTACATACTTAACATTGTTAATAACTCTTATAAGGAACTTTTCTCTAAATTCAAGAATTTAAGAACTACATACGATTTTACACTAACGGCTCAAAGGACGAGGAAAAGGCTGCTGCAGCCTTCATTACTGGAAATCACACTACACATGTTCGCCTGCCCGACTGTGCTTCGATATTTACTGCCAAATCAGGGCAAAATACCTTGCCCAGAAATGAATCTAAATCAAACATACTTTAAAATCTCTGATCTACTCCGATTATCTGACAGTACTTTAGTCACTACGTAAAAGGAAGTTGGAAAACCCACTACTGACCAATATTCTCATCAAGCATACCGAGCTGTGTACATCTCACAATATAGTGTACTGCTAGTTACCCAGCCACGTCGATATTAAAGGTAACGAAAAAGCAGACCTCGGTGTTTCGTTTGTTCTAACAGCATTTCCCCACACTTAGTAAAATAGTTCAAGTACTCTTCACTTCAATTGAATCATTTATGCAGCTCGACACAGACGTGGAAATCCCTCAGGTGCTTTGTGTACTTTACATACATTTATTACTTCAACGTCGTCTAAACCAAATTCTTTGAGATATGTTTGTGCGAAATCGTCCTTCTTTGAAGATTTCAAACCAATTTTGTTTATGGTCGATATGATTCGAGAGGAGAACAGTAGACGAGATGAATTCAATTGTTTTTCACTTTACAGCCGCCAATATCTTTTCATATAATTAGGACCTTATTCTAAATCTGACTGCCTGTTTACTCTCCTCTAAAAGAGCTTGCATGGAGGTAGATTCTTCTCTCCATTTCGTTGATTCTTCCTCGTTCCTAAATATGTCATCACCACTTTTACCCATGGTTATAACAGAATCTATGATGGTTCTCCAATGCTCAATAGTGAATATAATGAGAAGCTTCGTTTCTGAGTTATCTGCTATTGTTTTGTCCAAGAGTTGAACGACCAAGTATGTTGTACCCTGCTTAGATGTACCTGTTATAATCAGTCTCTGTGTTGCAGCAGAATTTTATTTGCCACCCTGTATTCTGCAGCTTCACGAAATATTTCTCAGCATGAAATTTGTGTTATCCCGGTCTCCTTTGGCTTCAGTCTCAAAATCCATTAACTTATTTTTCTGATAACTTTCTCTGTCTATCGAAATGTTTTGTATAGATTTTACCATATAAGCAGCATACTCTAGAGTCAGCAAATCTTTTTTAAAAACAGAGGTGCGCCGAGAAATAATAAGCAAGGAAAACAATACGGAGAAAACAAAACTACGAAACACATATTCTCCCAAACAAGAGCATGGTATTTGGAGAAAGAATTCCGTACAAGAATTTCGCTCACAGACGTGGCGCAAATTACAGATTTTATAAGTGATGAGTGGGATTATTGTCAGAGGAGATTGAGTCCGACAGGAATGCATTGACAAGGATGCACATTTGCATTATTGCCAGAGGAGGTTGAGGCTTACAAAGGAACGCATTGACAAGAATGCATATTAGCTTCCTTTTCTTGGTAAATAACGTACGAGAAATTATAATTACCTTAACACTTTACAATAATTTATTTTCTTACCTCTAAGTATATTTAAAATTTCTTTCATATCGGACTTCATTTCATGCATGTTGGCCTTCATGTCGTTTGTGTCTGCTTTATTTTTATTGAAACTCTAATTAAATGTAGTCCGAGTGATACATTGCAACTAGCAATCCCCATTAATCAGTAGTCCGAGTGGCACACTCCAACTTCAACTAATTAGTTTAAAAATGTTCATATCACAAACAGTATTTCCATGCTCTTCAAAGCCCTTTTTTCTTTTTCAATAAAAGCGAAACAAAACCACAAACTGAATTGCACTTAATTTGTTTCTTTTTTGGAGTCTATACATCATTTCCTGATCCTTTATGTCACTTTCGATGCTCAAAGCTGAATTGCACTGTGTAGAGTTTTAAATTGTTTCAAGTACCTTTTAGGAAAATAATGATCAAAAAGATTAATACATGACTTTTGCCTTATTTACTCTCTCAGCCCTTTCCTAATCTTGGACGTTGGACATTAACCCCGAGTCCGATATTGGGGTCCCAGTGGATTCTAAAGTAAAAGTCATGTACTGACCTCCTATCATCAGGGCAGTGGCGTAGCGAGGGTACATAGCGCCCGGGTACAAAACATAAACTTGGCTCCCCCTTACTTAGCGCCCGGGGACAAAACATAAACTTGGCGCCCCCTTCGAGTGCATCTGAGATAACGAATAGTTGTATTTTCCTCATTTTGGCGCCCCTGGCACATGGCGCCCGGAGACAACTGTCCCCCCCCCGCCCTCCCCAAGCTACGTCACTACGTCAGGGAGTTAGACCAGAAGTTAGTAGACTGCATGTCTGCCTTTTCTGAGTTCTCACAATTGCAAAAGTCTGAGGGCTAGTAGCATATCAGCTGTGACTGAAAATATTTCATGGGAAACGCTACTGAAGATTCGGCAGGACTAGTTAACGGCTCAATCTACTTGAACTTACGGCTACAAATAAATTATCTTAAAATCACACACACACACACACACACACACACACACCACTAGGTAGATAAAATCGCTCATTATCATAAGATGCTGCCAATGTAAATATACAGATGTATTTTATGCGGCCACTTCGTTTTGGCATTTGCTTTAGAAAAAGTAGTTGATATTTGTTTTGGAACAAGATCAAAGCAAATTACTAGCTTTTTGTTAGGAAAGATTCTTAATTGGTTATAATCATACGTACCCCACGCCCCCTCCACCTCCCACACCTTACCTTTAAAAAACTAGATTTGCAATCGGCGTTTATCAACCCAAATCCATTTTTGGAGAGATTAGAAATACTATTTTAAACTTATTGTGGACATCTTACTTAATGCAGGACAATGTGAAACAATTTTGTCCATAACATATGACATTTTTTTCATTCTTTTTAATTCAATACATAAAATATTACAAATTTGAATAATTGAATAAAAATTATACAAATGAACGAATCATTAATTTGTAGAAATGTCTTTGGATTCAATCAAACATACTAAATGAGTCTTTGTGTCTGTACCTTATATTTGTCACCTTTGGTATCACATTACAGTCAAAGTAGACCGCTGCCATGGAAGATTTATTGTAGCACACTGGAGACAATCCAACTAAACTTGTTTGTGCTTCGATGTTGCTATAGATATCGAAAATGACAATTGATTAAATATGTGCAACTTAATCTCTTCCAGGTACAAAATAAAATGTTGTTGATGTTGTTGTTGTAGGGCTTAACGCCATTTTTCAGCACACGATAGGCTATTCATGGCGACCAGTATTAATGGTGGAGGAAGAAACCGGGAAATCCCCGGAAAGAACCACCGACCCACGAGAAGCTACTGGCAAGCTTTCTCACATATTTACATTCGCCGAATCCGAGACTACTCCATTGTTATTGCAATACTTTTAGTACATATGAAAACAAAACATTTTTTTAACTCGTATGTTATTGGATATTTTCAACCACTAAGTTATGTTGCTTCAATAGCCAGTAAGGTTAAAGACAAATCAAGGGCTTTGCAAGCAGTAACGGATGTTCTTTCAAAAGTCAGTTGCATTAAGTCCAAAACAAGAACTTCAACAGACGGAAGCATTAAGAACAAAGGAAGACTTTAGTATCATAAAGGCCAAAGGAAGACCTTAGTATCATTAAGGCCAAAGGAAAACATTAGTATCATAAAGGCCAAAGGAAAACATTAGTATCATAAAGGCCAAAGGAAAACATTATGATCATAAAGGCCAAAGGGAAACATTAGGATCATAAAGGCCAATGTTGCTATAGATATCGAAAATGAAAATTGATTAAATATGTGCAACTTTCTTAATCTCTTCCATGTACAGAATAAAATGAACAACTCCATTGTTATTGCAATACTTTTAGTACCTCTGAAAACAAAATTAGTATCATTATGGCTAAAGGAAGACCTTAGTATCATTAAGGCCAAGGGAAAACATTAGTATCATTATGGCCAAAGGAAGACCTTAGTATCATTAAGGCCAAGGGAGAACATTAGTATCATAAAGGCCAAAGGAAGACCTTAGTATCATTAAGGCCATAAGAAGACCTTAGTATCATAAAGGCCAAAGGAAGACCTTAGTATCATAAAGGCCAAAGGAAGACCTTAGTATCATTAAGACCATAAGAAGACCTTAGTATCATTAAGGCCATAAAAAGACCTTAGTATCATTAAGGCCAAACGAAGACCTTAGTATCATAAAGGCCAAATAATAATAATAATTAAATAAATGATTTTACCCAGTAATAAATATTTCTAAGATAACAAAACAAAATTACTATAGGAATTTTGAGAAACAAAACTTAATCGTTCACCAGTAACCTTCTAAACCAAAGACTGATGTATAATGTGGAACTTTTATTTCCTAACGTTTATTTCATTCTATTTTGCACTGTTTAGTATTTGTAATTCGCAGCTATCTTGAAACAGTTCGTCTCTAGACCAAATTTACGTAAATATATAAAGTGACTTTATGTAGATACACAATTTACACGAGAGAGAGAGAGAGAGAGAGAGATTTAAAACGTTAGGGGTCAAATACGTGTTGTAAGTAAAATGTACTAATTGTAAATGTTAAAGCGTGATACAAATGTGTATCACTAAACTCGGAACATTAATGTCACTACTAAGTTGGGTACATGACTATTATTTTTGTCTTAGATATCAATTTACACACTGTGTGTGTGATAGAGGTGGGGAGAGATTGATGGATGGAATTCTGTTTAGATAGCAGTCAGTGCAGTTTTTGCTGCTGTGAATCAAAAACATTAGATTACTTTTTTTCCCCTTGATTTGATGACCTCAATTTTGTGCTCGTATTATACATTACATTGGGTTTTACTACTACAAACTTAAGTAACTTGATCAAATCGACTATATACTGTATTTATAGTATATGTAGTAATTTTAAACGCTTTTCGAGTACAATTCGGAAGCAACGTATGTATATCATAGTATTCTTATAGCATTAAGATAAACATCTGTACTCGAGGAAACTTAAACGTAATCCCAGCACATAATAATGGAGAGTCAGCTAGAACAACGACCCCCACACCTGCAGGTACGCACACACGTATCCATACATGTGTGACTCTATATACTTTGTTTTCCTTACTTCCCCAAATTGTTTCAATAATTCAAAATGCATTAGTTTTAGGTGATGTGTGCTTAGTCGTGATGGAATATGGACTGTTGCGTGGAGGCAAGGCGGTAGGTACCATTTACCCTCGGACCTGGGATCGAATCTCCGTAGAGTACGAATTAAAAATTGTCTAACCTGTATGATAGTATTACGTGTATTAAATATAAATTCTGCCTAGTATTAACAAGCATTAATCTTGCAGAATCCAGGGATACCACTTTCCGTTCTGTTTGGTGTATCTTTATAATCTCTCTCTCTCTCTCTCTCTCTCTCTCTCTCTCTCTAGATATATATATATATATATATATATATATATATATATATATATAAAAACAAAATAGAGACAAACAATTATATACATATAATTATGTTGTTATAAAGGATATACAATTTATCAATTTTAAAAAAAAAAAAAAAAAAAATTATACAATTTTATATAGTGTATTGGTATTAAGGCCATTAGGATACAAGTATCTAATTTATGAATCCAGTAAGTTTCTTTTATGAGCCTATTCATGTCTCCATGCACAATATATATTGGCATGAAAGAAAAATCGAGTAGAGAGTGATTATTAGTATTAAAATGTGTTGAAATATTAGAGGAAAACTGAGGATCTCTATAATTTTTTGTATAAAAGCGATGATTATTCATTCTCTTAGAAACTTGTTGAAGTGTTTGTCCAACATATTGCATATTACATTTTTTACAGGTTATCAAATAAATCACATCAGTTGATACGCAGTTAGTGTTGTAACGTAGAGAAAATGCCTCTTTCGTATTAGCGCTACTGAAAGAAGCACTTTCTCTTATGTTTGCACATTGAGAGCACCGGTGTCTATTACATTTAGATGACGAGAATTGTCTTTTTTTATTTTTTGTTTGTTTAGTTCTAATTAGAAAATCTTGCAAATTCTTGGGTCTTCTATAAGCAAGAATTGGTTTATTGTTTGTAAAGTGATTTTACGCTGTTTTTATTTGATCAATTTAGAAGACTCCAATATTTATTAATTACAAGGCCTATATTAGGCAATGAAGGATTATATTGTATTGTAAAAGGAATTATATTTTTCTATACTGTACAATTTGCTGTGTTTAAAGCCTCATGTTGAGTAAGATTACGGGCTTTGTTCAGCGCAGAATCAATGATATGTTTAGGATAATTTCTGTTTTGGAAATATGTTTTTTAAATCATTCAACGAATTTTGTAATTGACAGTCATCTGAAATATTGCGTCGGTATCTTTTGGCCTGGCTATATAGTATACCGTTTTTATATGCCATGGGATGACATGAGGAATATTCCACATACTGGTGGATATTAGTTTCCTTGACATGAATATTTGCAGAGATAGTGTTGTCAGTATTTTTAATTACATTTACGTCTAAAAATGAAACATGCGTACTAGATGCAGTATAAGTAAATTTAATTGTCGGATGAAAATGATTTAGGCGATCAATGAATTTTTCCAGTTCTTCAGTTGAATGGTTCCATATCATAAATGTCATCTAAAATATAAACGAAACAGATGGATTAAACTTTTCTTTTTGAAGGAAATCGTTTTCTAATTTACCCATGAAAAGAGAAGCGTATGAAGGAGCCATAGGACTACCCATTGCTGTACCCATTACTTGGATGTAATTTGTATTATTGAATCGAAAATAATTATTTTCCAAGATAAGTTTTATTATTTTACAAATATCTTCACTAGATAGCGTGCTATTATTAGGATTGTTATCAAGAAAATAATCACACGCTTCAATGCAATCTGTATGTGGAATGTTGGTATATAGTGATGTTACGTCTAATGTTACCAGGATTGAGTTATCAGATAGCTGTGGAATAGACTTCAACTTTTTAATGAAATCAGTAGTATCTTTAATGTATGACATCAGTAAACCAGAGAGTCAACATAAATAGGAGTTTTGTAAATTCAAACAAGAATCAACATAATGAACAGCAGCGAAAAAACTTGACTCCCCAGGGCACAGCAAAGAAGACATACGCAGAAGCCGTAAAACAGGGGGAATCAGAAACAGTGACTATGAGAAAGACATTGACAAACCTGGTCAGGATTCTACAAGGTCTAATAGAGGCGACGTCAAAAGACAAAAGAACATGAGGTTCCATAGATTCAAAAGTAGAAGAGAGTGGAAGAAAGAAAAAAGGCGAAGAAAACAAATTAAGAGAGGTAAAGAAACCGTGTTAAACCTCTCACGAAGAAGATTAACTGATAATGACTATATATTGTTAGGCAAAGGGCTAAAATTTTGTCTCAAACCGAAATATCACAATAAAATTAAATTAGCTGAAGAAATTTTTAACTTTTCTAGACGCATAAAATTAAAAGAATTTTTTTGTGATAAAGCATACAACAATTCAGAGGTTAAATCGGATTCTTTTCTTTCTAAGAAAATGGGTTATTTCAACACAATTAAATCATCTTTTACACCACCTAGTGGACGTGATTCCTATTTAGATTTTTATATTGACGCAATTACAAAAGAGATATTACATGGGAATCATCAAAAGCGATATTACAGTAATATTTCTAAGGACGAAATTAAGTCTTTATATAATCTAATGAATGACGACAGTATAGTGATTAAAAAGGCTGATAAATCAAACACTATTATTATTATGAATCAGGAAGATTATGTTAAAGAAGTTGAACGACAGTTAAATGAGGAAAAATACTACAAACATATTAACGAAGACCCATCAATAGAAATTAAATCGAAAATTTCAACTTGCATTAATAAGATCGCTAAAAATAATAATTCCATATATGAGGAATTTCATACTTTCCCTCTTAACATACGTACGCCTCAATTCTACATATTACCCAAAACTCATAAAAATCCTGACCATAATTTACCTTTAAATTATTCAGGACGACCCATTATATCCGGTTGTAATTCATATACTGAAAACCTATCCAAATTTATTGATAGTGTTTTACAACCTTTAACGAAATCACTTCCGTCATACATTAAAGATACTACTGATTTCATTAAAAAGTTGAAGTCTATTCCACAGCTATCTGATAACTCAATCCTGGTATTATTAGACGTAACATCACTATATACCAACATTCCACATACAGATGGCATTGAAGCGTGTAAATATTTTCTTGATAACAATCCTAATAATAGTACGCTATCTAGTGAAGATATTTGTAAAATAATAAAACTTATCTTGGAAAATAATTATTTTCAATTCAATAATACAAATTACATCCAAGTAATGGGTACAGCAATGGGTAGTCCTATGACTCCTTCATACGCTTCTCTTTTCATGGGTAAATTAGAAAAAGATTTTCTTTAAAAAGAAAAGTTTAATCCATCTGTTTCGTTTAGACTTTTTTGATGACATATTTATGATATGGAGCCATTCAAATGAAGAACTGGAAAAATTCATTGATCGCCTAAATCATTTTCATCCGACAATTAAATTTACTTATACTGCATCTAGTACGCATGTTTCATTTTTAGATGTAAATGTAATTAAAAATACTGACAACACTATCTCTGCAAATATTCATGTCAAGGAAACTAATATCCACCAGTATGTGGAATATTCCTCATGTCATCCCATGGCATGTAAAAACGGTATACTATATAGCCAGGCCAAAAGATACCGACGCATTATTTCAGATGACTGTCAATTACAAAATTCGTTGAATGATTTAAAAAACATATTTCCAAAACAGAAATTATCCTAAACATATCATTGATTCTGCGCTGAACAAAGCCCGTAATCTTACTCAACATGAGGCTTTAAACACAGCAAATTGTACAGTATAGAAAAATATAATTCCTTTTACAATACAATATAATCCTTCATTACCTAATATAGGTCTTGTAATTAATAAATATTGGAGTCTTCTAAATTGATCAAATAAAAACAGCGTAAAATCACTTTACAAACAATAAACCAATTCTTGCTTATAGAAGACCCAAGAATTTGCAAGATTTTCAAATTAGAACTAAACAAACAAAAAATAAAAAAAGACAATTCTCGTCATCTAAAAGTAATAGACACCGGTGCTCTCAATGTGCAAACATAAGAGAAAGTGCTTCTTTAAGTAGCGCTAATACGAAAGAGGCATTTTCTCTACGTTACAACACTAACTGCGTATCAACTGATGTGATTTATTTGATAACCTGTAAAAAATGTAATATGCAATATGTTGGACAAACACTTCAACAAGTTTCTAAGAGAATGAATAATCATCGCTTTCATATAAAAAATTATAGAGATCCTCAGTTTTCCTCTAATATTTCAACACAATTTAATACCAATAATCACTCTCTACTCGATTTTTCTTTCATGCCAATAGATATTGTGCATGGAGACATGAATAGGCTCATAAAAGAAATTTACTGGATTCATAAATTAGATACTTTGTATCCTAATGGCCTTAATACCAATGCACTATATAAAATTGTATAATTTTTTTTAATTTTTTTTTTTAAATTGATAAATTGTATATCCTTTATAACAATATAATTATATGTATGACTGTTTGGCTCTATTTTATTTTATTATTTTACTGATTCAGGTTTCATTAGAGACTCGTGTATCTTTCAGATCCTGTCATATATATATATATATATATATATATATATATATATATATATATATATATATATATATATATATATATATATATATATATATATAAAATTGTTATGATGATGCATATCATTTATGACGTTACGTACTGACGTAATTGTTATTTCAAAATATAAAGACGTCATCCGTTTCTTTCAAAACATTTTGTGTCTGAAGAAGCATATATTAAATGCGAAACTAGTTACACAGAATTATCGGCGTTTGTGTTGTTTTTTATCCTTAATTCTTCATATATATATATATATATATATATATATATATATATATATATATATATATATATATATATATATATATATACTTGTGAAATACCTCAAGCGGATATATGGAGAAATAACAAATTTACGGCTCCTTGGGGTCTTGCAATTTAATGAGATGTGATGATGACTAAATGAATTAGCAGAAGAAGAAGACCTACAACATATACATATAAAATATATTAATAATTAAAAGTAGACAAATCTATCACACATGGACAATGCTCAAAATGATAAGGCGCGAAATTATAATAAAACTATTAAAATGTAATTATTAATAACATATCAGCGCCGCGTAGTACTCTTATGTACAATAGTTATTTTCTTGAATACCATTTGCAGAGTACTGAGTAACTTGTTGCACCCAGAAATGTTGAAGCTGACTACTGGAGAATCGTTGGAGGAGTGAACAATGAAACAGGGAACTTGTTAATGTAATAGGCGGATGCATGTTAGGCACGTGCAATGCAAGCATCTCATATGCTACTCACTCACCATACGTACAACAGAACAACATGTATATGAACATTGGACGTCACTGTACTGAATATGTAACACCAAAATACTAAACGCACACAAACAATAACAATAACAAACAGTGGTTTACACTTGTTTAACAATAGCTGCTGAAGTACGAGGCGTACACGCTGCGAACGAGTGTATGCGCACGTCAGTCATTTTCAGTGCAGAAATGAATATTTAATACAGCTGAGCGCCAAACAGTTTTGATGTGAATGCAAGATGATACTGTGCAGTTGTTTTCCTAGCGTAAACAAGGTTGAAACGAGTAGTCAAAACTTCCTACGACACCATGTTACGAGCGATTGTACAGAGAATACCCACGTACATAGACATTGGACACAATCAGACGATAAAAGTTACGATTGGATTGCTGGGTTCTTCGTTGCTGCTTCAATTAATAACGTTCATAATGCCCGGATGGAGAGTGCAGAAAAATGCTACTAGTGGAATAGGGGACTATATGGCTTTGATGTATGACGTGCGATGCGACGAAGAGGGTTGCAAAACGTACCCGGTTTCTGAGGATGAAGCTAAGAAAGGTAATCATGTAGCTCTAAGTATAAATAACTTGATATTGACCGACATTATCAGATTACATGAGCGATACGATGGTTATCGAAGATTCCTGTATAATATTTCTATACGGTCAGTAAGTACAATATACAAGATCGACTAAGACGACTATGGAAGCCATTGATTAATATATAAATCTTATAAAAGCATTGTTTCCAAGCACCAGCATTTTAAAAGGCTTGTGTACAATGATGCCGATTATCTACGTGTCCATGCTATTGCTGGATTTACGAATCAACGGAAGAGGTATGTAGGGGTACATTTGAGTTTTCTTTCGAAATGGATTTCTTCTACCTAGAAATAATTTTTTTTAAACTCGTATAATGGACATAATGTGACTTTTTGCTATAAACCAGAACAAGAATGTTTTCTCAAGCTCTTTTAAAGCCGGATTTTATTCTAAAAAACTTTCCAGCCCCCATCTCCGACTCCCCTCTATTAGCTGGACGAGCTCTAATACAAAATCCATGTAGATTTATACAAAGGCTCCCTCCCTCTAACCCGTGTCAAAGGACAAGGTCATTTGAAAATCTTCGTTAAGTATTTCATAACTTCCAAACTCTGAAAGAGCAACTATTCTACTTCAATAGCAGAGTTATTTAAGACTACCCTTCATATCCGTTCCCCTACCCACCTCACGCAGGCTAGATCAATGTCATTGTAAAATGTTTGGTCAAGTTTTAGGTACAAATTTGTTTGATTGCTTATGCTTCCCTTAACCATTGTCTGATATATTTTCAGTTAGCTAGTTTGATTATTCATTGGATTTGGAAGTTTTATCCCCACCCCCAAAATGTATATAAGCAAAATGAACCAATCAGTCAGTAAAATTTGTATCCGTTTTCAAAATACCTGTGAAATTCGGTTTCTTTGAGGGCACCAAACTACATATGTATATTTTTTTTTAAAAAAAGAAAAACCACAAACGCCATTGACCATGATAAAAAAATTTTGATTTCAAAAGTCAGGACTTCATGTGTCATTTTGAGAAATAAACAGCTCGAGGGGAGAGTGTGATATGGTGTGTTCCTGTTTTTGATTAATGTTGAGTCTGTAGACTAATTTTTATTTTATATTTTGCAGATTTTCTGTTTCATTACATCACATGGATCGTAGAAGGGCTAGTTCCAATCTTATTTTCCAGTCTGTCCCTTTTCCTGCTCTTATTCTCACTCAGGATACCGAAATGGCGTGGGCCGTTCTTTCTCTTCTGCACATGGAGTTTGGGAATAGCCAGTAAGAATTCTTTTCTTTACATTCATTTTTTAAGCCCCACTCTTTATCAGGCTGATATTGCGATATCCCTCGTCTATTCGTTCATCCTCTCTCAGCAGCTGCATCTCCTCCAAAACCGCTGATTAGAAAATTACCAAAATTTGTTCATAGGTTGCCCATGTGGTGACCATTTACTAGAAGCATTTTGCATGACCAATTGCGTTCCTGGAGTGGTATCAAAGTCAAAGCACAAACGTTGCAGTGTCATTTTTGAAGAAAAAGCAAATGTGACCACGCCTAATATATACATTTGTAGGAAAGAGACACATACAATAGGGTGATTTGCCTTAGCTAGCAATAGAAGTAGCTAATATTTTTTAATTCATGCCAGTCGCATGATACATTTCTGTCCCCTCTATGTACCAATGTATCAGTACAGTATGTATGTATGTATGTATGTATGTATGTATTTAGAATTATTATTAGAACCTTGTCCTTTGGAGGAAAAAATGAATAATGCTTTGTGCATGAGCGATGTGCAAGCTATACCCGAGTCATGCATACAGAATGTGAAAACTCAACATACCATGTGCATTATGTATGTGTGTGTGTATGTATGTATGTATGTATGTATGTATGTAGAATTAATATTAGAACCTTGTCCTTTGGAGGAAAAAATGAATAATGCTTTGTGCATGAGCGATGTGCAAGCTATACCCGAGTCATGCATACAGAATGTGAAAACTCAACATGCCATGTGCATTATGTATGTGTGTGTGTATGTATGTATGTAAGTATGTATGTACAATTTGAATTTAAAATTATTAAGACCTAGTCCTTCGGAGGAAATAATGAAAAAGTGCAGTAAATGCAGTGTACATGCAGGATGTACAAACTGTATATGCCTTGTACATACAGGATGTGCAAGACAGATTCTTTGTGCATATAGGATATGCAAGTTATACATGCTTAGGAATACAGGATCTGCAAGCTGTACATGCATTGTACATACAGGATCTGCAAGCTGTACATGAATTGTCGATGCAGGATGTGCAAGTTAAACGTGCATTGTATACAAAACTATACTGTCCAGTGCGTGCAGGATGGGCAACCTATACATGTATTGAACATGCAGGCTGTGCAAACTAATTGCATTGTGCAAATAGGAAATGTAAGCTATAAATTAATTGTGCATATAGGACAAGCATTGTACATACAGGATGTTCAAGTTATACTTGCATTGTGCATACAGGATATGCCTGTTAAACATGTATTGTACACGCATGGAATGTATACATTTCCCAAAGTAGCAGAGCCGCACATGTTAGTGGTTAGCTTGCTCAGTAGGGTGCATGTTCTAATTCTACAAAAATCGAGCCATTTCGGCCGCTGCAGTGTGTCCCTCAGCAAGCTATTTTTAAATCTTTTGAATCTTTGTCTTTAAACTAAAACTCTAATTAGCTAACTGATTGACCTTATTTTGGAACTATATTAAGTCCTTACGTAGAGACAACTGGTGTGGCACCACTCAAGGAACACGGGAAACTACATTCAGAGGCATCCGACGAGGCTAATATACTGAGTCGTCAATACCAGTCAGTCTTCACACAAGAGGATAAGAGTGATCTACCAAGCCTACATGGAGATCGTTACCCACAAATGCCTGACATCCAAGTTACTGAAGAAGATGTATACAGCTTGTTGCGGAAAATTAACCCATAGAAAGCCACAGGACCAGACATGATTCCAGCAAGGATCCTGAAAGATCTAGCAGAAGAGTGTGCACCATACGCGAGTTATATTTACCAGAAATGCCTGTCAACAGGTTATGTCCCTGATGCGTGTAAAACAGCAAAAGTAACAGCTATCTTCAAAAATGGAGAAAGATTCCAGGCTAGCAATTATAGACCCGTCTCCCTTACATGTATCTGCTGCAGACTACCTGAACACATTATAGTCAGCAACATGATGCAACATCTTGATCACTTCAACATTCTAACAGACTGCCAGCATGGATTCCGTGCCAGACGAAGCTGTGAAACACAGCTCATAACCTTAGTGGATGATCTCGCCAAATCCTTAGACAGAGGGAAGCAGTACGACCTTGCTATCCTTGACTTATGTAAGGCTTTCGATCGTGTCCCCCATGAAAGACTCCTCAGTAAGTTGGACCACTATGGCATCAGGGGTAATACCCAGAAATGGATCAGAAATTTCCTGACAGACAGATCGCAGAGAGTTAGAGTAGATGGGGCAACATCAGACCCAGCACCAGTTGTTAGTGGGGTACCTCAAGGGAATGTTTTGGGTCCCATCCTCTTCCTGGTGTTCATCAGTGATCTACCTGCGAGTGTCAAATCCAAACACAAGATCTTTTGCAGTTGACTGTATAGTCTACAGGGAAATAAATGCCTCCAAGGACTGAGATCCTTCAAGAAGACCTGAACCACTGGCCCTCTGGGAAAGAACTTGGGGCATGTCGTTCCACCCAGAAAAATGTACCATCCTAAGAGTTTACAGGAAGAAATCACCAATCTTGTCTGAATATACTATTAAGGGGCGCAGGTTAGCCAATGAGCAGTCAACAATATATCTCGGGGTTGAATTGTCCAGAGACCTCTCTTGGAAAAGGCACATAGAAAAGATAGTGAAAAAAGGGAACAGTAACCTTGGTTTCCTGCGCTGCAACCTCCAAATCAACAATGAAGTACAAAGTGAAGCGTATTTCACTCTGGTTCGACCAGGCCTTGAGTATTGCTCGACTGTGTGGAACCCACATAATAAAGATCTAATAATTAAGATGGAGATGGTTCAGAGGAGAGTTGCCAGATTCACCACAAATAAATATCGTAACATTAGCAGTGTCAGTGCAGTGTTGAGCCATCTCCAGTGGGAATCACTCCAATCCAGGTAACCAAGGCCCAGCTGAACATGTTGTGCAAGACTGCGAACAGCCGAGTGGACATACCAGCGGACAAATCCTGACCCTGCAATAAACCAAACTAGGACAAACCACAGGAAAAAGTTCCAATTAAAGTCAGCATCGACAAATTATTTCAAGTTCAGCTTCTTCCCGTGTACAATAGGGACTTGGAACAAATTACCATCAATAATTGCAGAAGCTCCTGACTTGGTATCTCACAAGCAGGAGCTTTCCAAAATCAGTCTAATGAACTAGTCAGCTACAAGTAAGATCTAGTGATTCTCAGGGCTATGCCGGTTGAGGTTCCCTATCTCATCGCCGCTACGGTAGCCGGATTGGTCTGAGTATGAAGGGACGAAAACATGCGCTGACACTTTTACTTATTTCTGTCTTTCCTATCATTACTCTTCTGACTGTCCTATCACTTCTGTCTTTACTTCATCATTGACCACGCACCACCCGTTGCTTAATAGTCAAGTGTGACTGCGTCAACGTATTTATAGACATATACATAGACATTACGCGAGATGATAGATCGCTCTGCCTACCAAATCACGTGACATGACAACATGTAAACCTCTGACAAACATGCAGTATTTGGCAAAGAAACATTTCAGTTTGAATGATATGTTTATTACAAATGATTTGTATTATTCTTAAAAATGTAAAATTACAAAGTTACATAAATTATACTGCAGTAGACAATATTTATATTTGTAGTTTAAGTTCTTATAGTAATAACCTAAGTGTTTTATTGCAGTAAATAATAAAAATCAATTTCAAAGCTGCTTGAGAACATATTCATGTAAGCGGAAATTCGCTGCAAAAGATGCTAATGTATTAGTAAATAATCTTATCCTTATTAATTAATAATTAATTTTATCTGGCTTATGTTTATGCTGCCTTGGAAGTAAACGAATTAAAAATTAATAACAAAATCGTAAATAATAACTGCTTAGAAGTATACTGTTGTATATAATAATTTTAAGGTTCTACTGTGTTTGTCAGACGGAAATTTGATCAGTGATATCTGTCGATGTAAACATGTAAATGCGTGCTTAATATGTCGGACGATATTTATCTGAAACCATTGTTTTGGTATTCCTTTATTATTACATGTCTGTATCCCCACCCCTCATTCAGACCTATGAGAAAGTAAATAGTTACTCAAGTGCCTGAGAGATCGAGACGATAAATTATTATTTTTGGGACAATTAAACATTAAAATGTAAATTTTCTAACTTTAAAAACATGTTGCCATCTATACTAACAGATAAATACTTGTAAACAAAATGCCTGTCTTTACAAACTCTGGCATGTTTTGCGATTACGAGTTTCCCCCACTCACACCTCCATCCCCTGCTCATTTCATTGGATTTCAGGTATATGAGAAACGACGGTCTTTGTTTCTGACATTGTTTTGGATCTTAACATTAGATATTTAGTAAGGTCTAAGACCAAGAATCCAACTCAGATGTTTGGGGTTTCAGAAAGCTCGTTTCACATTCCAATTCCTTTTACCTGCCATTGTTTTGGATCTTAAAATTTGATAGTTAGGTCAAAGACAATGGCTGCCTTAAGAATTCATACATCTCGACTGACTCTTTATCCACTAGGCTGTCGTTAGTTACTTGTAATATTTGTTCCGCTTACGTGCCGCAATTGCTACGTAAATTTGGTCCTTTTAAACTTGTTGATATTAGTAGTTCATATAAGATGTATAATAATGATAATACTTTTACTGGCTCTGACAACCCACCACGCCGCCCGGAGGGCTTAGTGGTGCTGAATCAACCAGAAGCACCCTCCCACATATAATAAGAGGAGACAACGTTTTCCCTATACTGAGCGCCATGATGATGTTACAGCTGAGAAGGTTTTAGACTTTTAAATTATTCATGTAAATTTTACTTCATTATTTCTAGGATTTGATCCTTTTGGGCTTTATCTTTGTTTTGTGTCTGACCGAATATATTTTGTTTTTCTGTGAAAGCATAAACTTACTTGGCATTTTATATCCGTGACTGTTGTGCTATTAAACCTTTATATATGTATGTGTGTATATATATATATATATATATATATATATATATATATATATATATATATATATATATATATATATATATATATATATATATATATATAATTTCTTCTGACAGTGGTACTGCAATGGGACCTCGTGGCTACGTTCGCTGAACTCCACAGAATATCAAATTTAAATCCATTTAAATTGGAAGGATACATCTTTCCAGTGCCTTGGAACGTCATTCTGCATTCATTTAGTGCCTTTCTGACCACGACAGTAATGCTAGCACCGTTTCTAATCTTGATGAAACAACTTGTTGTAAATGCAACGCCTATTGACAATATGGAGGAACCAGTTATGATGAACCTGGATGAATTTAGCGCAGAATCACTTATTTAACATTAACAAAGGTTCACATGCTCACATCTGTACATTTATCATTTCCCGTTGACCAGCTTTTCTCTTTGACACAAATGACATATTCTTGAAAGAAAATCCATCTTTATTTTGCAATGTGTCCGAGCCTGCGCTGGGCTTACGATATTGGTTGTTTCCAATCAACATTTAAGAGAATTTTAAATAAACACTTTTTTGTGGGGTGGGGGCGCTGCTGCATGAGAAGAAAAAAAATTATAAGCAAACATTCATGAACCGTAGTTTATATATATATATATATATATATATATATATATATATATATATATATATATATATATATATATAGATACCTTTATTTGCAAAGAAATGATACCTAAAGCACAAAAGTGAAACCCTAACGTCGCGTAATCGAAATATTCTTCATGATTTGCACTACTGTGTATGCCTTCAGCGATATGTTTGCTTCGTAATTGTAACCAATTTTCAGAAAGTGGAAACGTCTTAGAAATACTGCTAGAGATTAAATATTACTTTTTTTTTCTAAAAAGGCTTATAAAGAAATACCTGAATTAACATATGAAACTTTTAAAGAAATACCATAAGTAAAATATTGACCTCCATTACGACCAGTTTTAATCATTACGCATTACAGAGCTTCAAAGATCAGTGAGCATACGATGATGATAACAATCTGTATTTAGAAGCACTTACGCTTCATAATTATGCAGAAATTTTGGTATGTTGTGCAATAGTTAGTCTACTGCTGAAAATAGATCGAATCCTTGCATATATTGTTTATATGATTTTCTTTGATGCAGATTGCTTTGAATGGCCGTGCTCTCGGCGAAAATTTAGATTTGTCTATTAACAGATACTCATTCAACGTTTTGGGGGATTTATTTTGTTTTCGATTTTTGTTGAATAAAATGCAATTTCATTTACGATCCCAAATCAAGCATCGTCTTATATTGTGAAATTCTTTCGCATTTTGCTAGCTTTAGAAAATTGAGATACAGCGGCCAGACGAGTTGGAAAAGGGTGATATTCGGGTCGGGTCATTTCTATGTCTGCAACGGCGATCAATTGTTTTGTTCAAGTGTTGCACATTTCTGTCTACCGTTCATAGGGTAGCTTATCATTTGGAATGATTTGTTGCCCATTGGTCGTGTGTCCACCCGTTAGCACAAGTTTGTAATTGGCACTATTTCTGAACAACTTGGAGGATTGCTATGAAACTAGACACACACATTCATCCCAATGTCATGCTGGTTCTAAATGAGTGGTGCCTCTCAGACAGAACATTACAACCGCATAAACAACCCCGAAACTGTGGAAAATGGTTAAAATGCCCATCATGCCATATTTTGTTATGGGGAAGGGGACCCAGAATCGTGGAAGATGGGTGGCAGGGGCAAAATCTCTTGCCGCTCCGCTGGACTCAGATATCCGATATAACCGTCGCTGCGGCCATCTTGACAATATTGTTATCACTACTCGTTTAGAATAGATGTTTTTATCGCAATGGAGTTTTCACCAAATCATATCTTGCCATATATAATCGGCCCTAAATGAAAATGTATGGTTCCAAAAGTTCTCGCAGTATGGCTGCAACGGCAGTTGTCTTGAAAATCTTGGTATCGCTAAAAGAATACCAGAGATGGTTTCAGTGCTTAACAATTAAAAATAAAAAGAGGTATTATCAAGAATTCATTGACTTTCCTAGAGCATGAGTATTTTTGAGGGACTATAAGTAGCAGTTTGTGGGCACGACATTCAGGCCATGAAGTGCCCGTTTCCTTACATTACACGTTAAATAGTCGCACATTTTCATTCACATTCTAAGGATCACTTATCGTGACTATGAGCCGTACTGCACTAACATTTAGTCTCCAATTTGTGTAATTACCATAGCCCAGTAATTATATCACATAAGTTAGTGATATTCCGGTAGATGAAGTGACTATGGCTACCTAAGCATCCGTTTTGTACAGGTTTTGTTATTCCAATGCTCTTTTTTGAGAGATATACAGCATTTTCTTTTACTTGCTTTTGGATTCATGTCTAGGGCAGAGGATGCATTTATGCCATTTCTGCGACACTGCAGGCTCATAAAGGGACATAATACGGTATTTAGATGTGTCGTGTGATGTAATATTCCTTACAGTGAAAATGAAGCCACTGTATCCTATATTGTACGTTACAGTGATTTTGGTTAACCTTTGTGTTTAGCTCACTTTATCAGGCTCTATTCCTTAATGAGTCAAACAACCTGGTTGTTATTTTGCGTGTACTTCAATTTTGATATGTCTGGTACTCTTATATATGCTGTTTAGACCAAAACTATTTTGTCTCTACTCCAGTGTTAGCTCTACTTGTCATTGAACAGGAGAATTTTTATGATGGTATATTGTCCGTCGTCCATCCTTTCGTTAGCACAGGACTGTTATCCCTACTAACGCGTAAACTGCATGGTGGATTTCCATCAAACACGCATTTAGGTCATGGTCTACATGGTGGATTTCCATCAAACACGCATTTAGGTCATAGTCTACATGGTGGATTTCCATCAAACACCCATTTAGGTCTTGGTCTACATGGTGGATTTCCATCAAACACCCATTTAGGTCGTAGTCTACATGGTGGATTTCCATCAAACACCCATTTAGGTCATGGTCTACATGGTGGATTTCCATCAAAAACCCATTTAGGTCATGGTCTATATGGTGGATTTCCATCAAACACATTTAGGTCATGGTCTACATGGTGGATTTCCATCAAACACCCATTTAGGTCATGGTCTATATGGTGGATTTCCATCAAACACATTTAGGTCATGGTCTACATGGTGGATTTCCATCAAACACGCATTTAGGTCATGGTCTACATGGTGGATTTCCATCAAACACGCATTTAGGTCGTGGTCTACATGGTGGATTTCCATCAAACACCCATTTAGGTCATGGTCTACATGGTCCTAAATTAAAATGGTGCCGCTCGGAAATCCGATATTGCCGGCAAAGCTACCATTATAAAAATCTTATTAACTCTACTCGTCATGAATGGATAATGATATCTACATTGGGTTTCACTGAAAGATTTCTTACAGTGGGATCTGAAAACCAATATGACACCCATCTTTAAAAATCTTGTTATCGAGTACCCGGCTGAGAGTAAAGGCGCATCGACATGAGATTTCTTCCCGTATACGTTTCATGCTTTGAGTTGGTCATTAAAGTGGCTGGCACCGCTAGGACATCAAATATGGCTACCTCAGCGATCATCCTGCAAATCTTGTTATTGCTACTTCTCCTGAATGAAATGTCATATCAACTTAAGGTTCTTACTAACAAAGTTTTTATGACGTCTAGTGGGTCCTAGATAACAGAAGTTGCCGATCGGATATCCAAAAAGGCCACTACGTCAACTAGCTTTATAATATTGTTAGAGTTAATCCTCTACACCTAAAAGGGTGGACATATCGGCATAGGGCTTTCACTGGAAGACTTCTGATATGTTTGGACGCAAATGAAAATGTGCTGATCTGACCTCCAGTTAGGCCGTGACCATAATCAACTTGGAGATCTTGCTAACGCATCTGATCCTAACAGTATGGCCATATCAACATTGGGTCTTCTTGTGCTGAAAAATGGCGTTAAACCCTTCAACAATATCATCATCAATGCCATTTTGTATGCTAGTCGTACCAGAGACACCTATAGTTGACTTCCACTTCGTTGCTGACATGGGTTATGATAACATTTTGTTCAGTATCTTCGTTACTATTTGTTTCTTTTAGATACACTTCTATTCTCTTCGAAGTACGTTATTAAGCAACATTCAAGGTTTCATTTGGGAAAAAAAAATGTTACGGACCTTTTCCTTCATTGCTTTTCTTTTCTTTGAGAGAGTGAGTACTTTATAGGTGAGATTACAGTGTTGATGTAAACAGAGAAAGAACTGAATCTGTACCATGGTGGGCTATGTTATACACAAAACAAATACTCGGTATGTTAAATATAAAAATAATTTGATTCTTATCATCCCTTACATAATTCAATCTTAATGTTTTATAATGTAGCAATGATAAATGATAGGAAACTATTTAGCTTGTCTAGTGGAAATAACGACCATATCCATCTTATGCAAGGGACTGCAGTATACTAAGTAGAATTAAGTAAATTAACCATTTTCTATACTGTGTAGAAATACACATTGTACCATTAATAATGAAACTTCAGCTCATGTACTTTTGCATTTGCAATGAATTTTGCTTCTTCGAGAGACCCTCTTTGACTGTTACACTCTCTACATTTTTATGTATTTTACTTTATCTCTGTATGGTCCATAAACACTATATTAAATTTCTAGCTTTTTATGTTGTATAAATATTTGGTAATACACACTTCTTTTAAATGACATATCTTTTATGGACTTATTAACTAAAGACATCAACAGAGAAATTATATATATATATATATATATATATATATATATAGTATATATATATATATATATATATATATATATATATATATATATATATATATATATATATATATATATATATATATATATATAAAGCAAATCGGAAAGCAAGAAAGGACTCAATATTTGCACACTTGCCCAAAGCAATCAAACAATAAAAGGCGATCAACTTTTTAAAACGCTTTTCAAGGTTTCTCATTTTTATATTTTATGCCAAATTGGATTTGTGTACTTTTTATATTTGTGATATGTATTTTCAGAATGTTTACGTAAATAAAGTGTTCCATGTATAGCTTTCTTGGGCTCTTCCGTATAATACGCTTATCTTACGTATCCTTTATAATATGACACTTCATAATGCAGGCAGCACAAGACAATTACGGCTCTTCAGCCATGTTGATTTTTATAAGGTATTCCTAATGAGTTTATTCCACCAGGATTTATTACCCTTGTGTGTTTTTCTTATAAATGAGTTGTATTAATGCAAAATAATATTTCCCTTCATTTGTAGTGAAATTTCAATAACGTGAATATAGAGTATAGAGTGAGTTTTGAAAATTGTGTCCTTGATTATATAGTGCAGGATGCTGGAGCATGCGAGTGTATTCAACGCCATATATGAATGATGGCCCAATATTTTGACACTTGGTCAATAAGCTTTATATCATATACTTAAAATACACGTTTAATCGTTCTCTTATGTTATAGAGTTATGTATATCTATATTGTCTTTAAATTTTAGTGCAAGACTCTTTATTACAATGAGCTATAGGTTTTTACAAGTTGTAAAACAAATCTTAATAACGAACCTCTTCTCAAGTTTGGAATTCTTTTCTAGTGGATGATTTGCTCAGGTGGGTTTTGTTGCATTGTGGGGATATATTATGAAATATGTCATGTGGGAGGTATTGCGACATAGATCGAGGAAGAAAATATACCTGTAATTTGTATATAAGACCTGGACAATTGATTCATTCCTATTTCCTATGTTCTTGTTTCAAAATCAGTCTGTAGATGTATTTAATGTTGTGTTTAGATATAATTTGAGAGTACTTATTTGTTCGAATTTTTCATTGGAATTTCAAAGTGCTCATTGACTTTGAACTTAAATAGTATTATAGGATTATTGTAAATCCATTGAAAGCAATATCAGGCAATGCAAAACTGATGATACTTAAGCAACTTTAAGAATATTGGTGTATCAACACATTCGAAAATTCGAGGACATGCAACTCATTCGGAATACTCTGTTCGTGTATACTTCTAATAGAACGTTGTAGGATTATTTTGGATTTAAATCACAATTTTGTGATTTCCTCTAAAATTTTCATTTTATATCTTAGAACATTAAATCATTTTTTTTTAAGTTTCACAAACCTTTTTGGTTTTTGCTGCTTTCTTTTACTTAATTAAAGACCGTATAGTCATAACAATAGGAATAACAGTTTAAACAAAATATTATCTTAACGTTTTCTTTAATACTTTACATGCCGTTCAATGTATAAATGAAACCTGAGGACCGCGCAGTAATACATACTATTGTACTGCTTTGCAAGCTCATGCATACACGCGGCGAATCTCGTTCAGCTGTAATGAAAATACATACGTGTGCTAAGATGACACGACCTAGTGCCAAAGAAACGCAGTGACATATTGGTATTAGGAACATATGTTCAATTCATCAATGAAAACGGAAGATACAGTTACGGAAATATGAACCAGAAACAAAATTCGTCGAAGTTTGGTCGTTGTGACTATCCTATCGGTCTTAGATAACAAATGAAAATATCTAAATAGATTCAATTTGCAGTCTATTCTTTGTGCAGATATGCAGGAAATGACATCAATCGTGTCAGGTAAAGTAAAAGTATCAAGTAAAACGTAAAGTTAGGTATAAACGTCACCGACCAGAAGATATTTTAAAAAATTAAATATCTTACAAAACATGAACAAAACGTCTATCTATCTAATCCATCTAATCTATCTTATATATATATATATATATATATATATATATATATATATATATATATATATATATATATATATATAGCTTTTTTATACATCTTTATCGAACATACATGTGCTAATAAAATTATGTCAGTAAATGTCATATGAATGACACAAAACATACATAAAGATATATAGTGTTTATATACACGTGAAAGTGCATCTGCAATCAGATTACCTTTTTCCTCGACGAGTCTAATGTCAATGTTGTATTCTGGCAACATTAAACTCTATCGCAACAATCTTTGATTTGTGTTTTTCATTTTGTTTATGAACGTAAGGGGGCTGTGGTCACTGAATACAATCGGAGGAGGAGTTGAGCTAATATACATTTCAAAGTATTGCCAAACATTCTTTCTCGACTGTAGAATAATTTCTCTGGTGCTTATATTTTTTTAAAAAAATAGCACACTGGATGATCCATACCATTTTTATGTCTTCTTGAATCATTACTCCTCCTTCCCCTACTATATCACTTGCATTTTAAACGGTTGGTTGAATTATGGAGCCCAAAAACCTGGTGCACTATTAAGAATGGCCTTTAGTATATCAAACCTTTTATTTTTGAAAGGAATAGAACTTGGTTTTCTTACTCGATAAATTAGCAAGAGGTTCAACAATTATTTAATCAAACTGAGGAAAATTTCCGACAATATCCAGCCATACTCAAAAGTCGCATCCGTTTTTTTTCGACTTATAGTCACTGGGAATTCAGTGATAGCCTTAAACTCAGTTACTATAGGTTTAACTTGTCTATGTCCCACAATATGTCCTAAAAATGTAACACAAGTACGGCAAAACTCACATTTACCCAAGTTAATTTCAAATTTGCATTACTCAGTCGATCAAAGAATTTCCGAATGATTTCCACAAGATCTGTCCAGCTGTCTTTGTAAATGATGACTTCATCGTCGCAAAAGTCGCAATTATCTACACCAGATGTTATAGTGACCATTAAACGCTGGAACGTTGAAGGAGATTTTTTTTCATCCTAAACTGCATCAAACTGTATTGACTTACTAATGCCGCAAATTCCTTTGCTCTTTCCGTGAATGGGTTTTTAAATCATTTTAAAAGGTAAAACTTGGCGACATATTGTGCATTTCCAATTTTATCAAAGCAGTCATCGATTCATGGTATTGGATATGAATCTGTTTTAGTGACATTATTACCTTTTCTAAAATTCAGTAGACATATGAAAAGTATTACACAAGAATACATGGCGTTTTCCAGCTAATAATACTTGCTTCAATAAAAATCATTCTCCGGCAAATACCGAATTTCTTTTTTTTTTTTTTTTTTCATCCTGTAAGGATATTGTATCACAGTTGTAGAATCTACAATTTCACCATCATGGTAAATGTTATTTGTTTACGTTGGAACATCTAGAAACAAATGCTCATAATAACATAATATTCGTTTTAAGTTCACACTTTTCTTTTGGCTGAAGATGTGAAGTTTCTGGTCTAGATTGTTTAATATTTCCGAATTCCAAAGATTGGTTGGACATGTAAAGCTAAATTAATGACTGACTGATTAACATAGTTATCTATATCAACCTACTCCTTTAATGTAGCTAGGTTGTTTCTGTCTTGCATCCCAGGAGTGTTGATCATATAATTTAAGACACTTTATTTTCAATGATGTAAGGAACGTATACATTAGCCGGAAGAGGGTTTTCAAGTATCGGCAAGTGATGCCTAATTTATGGAAAAAATTTTGAACTTTCCAGATATAAATTATAACCTCTGATTAAGCTGCGCAGATTTGGGAAGGCAAAAAAGTGGGGGTGGGGGGTGGTGTTAAATAAAATATAATTATCGAAGCTTTTACTATGATTTTAGTGTTAATAATCCTCAAATGAATTGCCTCTGGTATTCTTGTGGACGCACACATTATGGTCAACAAGTATTTGTTGCCTGGCTTGGTTTTAAGTAAAGGACGGACACAGTCTACCTTTATTCTACTAAATGGTTCGTCAAATGCAGTAATAGGTTACAGATGACACTTAGGTATCTTCTCATTGGGGTTTTGTTATACTATTTGGCAAATACAACAGGATATATACAGTATTTAGAACATCATTTTCAATTTAATACAAATGATTCAAGATCTTGTGATAAGACTTGTTGACTCATAAATTCCCGGCCGAGAGTGTCACAGCCTAGACAAAACATTTCCTGTCTATACGACTTAGGTACAACAATCTGAAAGCTGACTGACCATTCGTCACCATCGGATACCGCAGATGGTCTCTGTTGTCTTTAAACACCCCATTTTTCTCAAAATAAGAGACTTGTACTTGTGCTGCTTCAGCTTTGTTAATCGCGCGCTGAAACAAATAGGAAACCCCAGGATCTTGTTCCTGTTCAACAATGAGTGATCGTCTTGTGTTATCCTGAATAGAATAGAAAGATTGGGTATTTACAAGAGAATCACTGTGACAAATCTCTATATGGAACACTAACAGGCACAGCAGTGAATTCCTCGAAAGACAATAAATGTGACGATAAAAGGAATAGTTTCCTGATAATCATTTTCAAGAGCCTTTCTTTGCTATAAGTCTAATAACTGCACAAGCAGGGTATAAATCAGTGATTTTAGTCTCAACTTGATCGAACTTTTGAATCAAGTGAAGCTTGTCAGTTACAAGTGGATTAACCTCCATCATATTTACAACTAGGCCATTGCCTAGTAACAAATGGATACCATACCCGATAAATGGGTAACGAAAACACCACTAAGACTGAGACTAAGTTTGATACCAAACTGACACAATTAAAATGAACATTAACAAAGCCGCACTCTACTCCTGAATAAGAACACATTCACAAGAAGAACACTTCTGATATAAAGGCAATATACACGATAAAAAAAAAATTCGGGAATCACCAATAAGTCATATAGAAACTTTCGACATGAATGGTTCATAATTCTCCAAATTAATATCAAACCGGGATCTGTTGCACCCAGTAGATGTACTGCTTTCAAAACATGGACTTGACATTCACCTCTTTGAAAGAGTATTTGGGCTAGCTCTGTTTTTATTTTGCTGCTTATTGTTCAACCTGTAGCAATAAGAATAACGTGCCCATTCTTCTTACCATAAGTGCACATGGGATGAGATGACGATTTATCATTAGTCTTATCAGACGCTTGGTTCCTAAAGTTGTGTGAAACTGAGAATTGAAAGTACTGGCATGAGTCTGAGATGGTGTTTCACGAACAAAAATGCTGAAAAGAATATTTGTTGACAAATGAAACTTGTAAGTCAAAGAATAATCATCAGCTGTGCGAGCAGTACTTTCGAAAGTTTCAACCTTTTGCTCATCAAGAGTGGTCTTGACATCACTATGGATGCTGCTTTTTAAATCGGCAACCAATACGAGCCGTCCGTAGTTATCGAAAACTTGATCAATCATCTTGGCAGAGCACCACCTATCCAAATATTGTCCTTTCTCCCTTTCAAATTCGACATGGGTCTGTCCAATTTCTTTTCTGCAGTCCCTAAACCTTTGTCGATCTGTCTCAGGTACCAACCCATAAATCCTCAAGACATATCCCTTAACAACAATATCACAATTGGCACACTGAAAGTGAAATAGAGAAGCTCTATCAATAAGTACGCTTTGTTATAATAACGTCAAATACTGTCTTGGCAGTAGCAACTTATTAGCAATAATCTCAAAATGAGGACAGTATTGATCTACTTCTTTTTCCTTAAAAGGATGCACTAACTAAAATTTCTGGTACCATCGGAAATTGAACTTGCGTGTACGAGCTCTGCCTGCCAATTCTAATTCTTTTAATTTCAACTGCATTTATCTTTCTTCCCTCCGCATTAGCATTTGCATTTCTTCTTTCTTCATTTGCATTTCTCTTTCTCTTTATCTCTTCATTTCCTCTTTCTGCACTTGCATCTCTCACTTCTTTCTTCTATTCCATTTCTCTTCGTTCTAATTTTGATTTCCTATTTCCTTCATTTCTTTTTAAAGTTGAAGTTTGCTTAACTCTCTCCATTTGGTGTTTTAATTACAATTTTTTTTTTGTTTCATTTCAGAGCTAGATAGAGACATACCAATCAAACCCAAAGCACGTTTACAAAAGATATTTTCCACCAAATAATGGATCAAATATTATTTTTTTTTTTATTTCCTGTTTTACCAAAGATGCTTTTACTTCCGAAATAGGATATTATCTGATAAGTTCAAGAAACTCGTATTTTTCCAAGAACTCTAACTCTTCCAGTGTATCATTTAAAACAAATTTCTTCACTTTAGATGACATTGTGGAAGCTTGCTCGTTTCACTAAAGATTTCTTACATATGTGAAATTAATATCTATTACGAAGGATAATGAAACAAATAGAGGAAACAAAATCTATGTTAATTTTAAAGAACAAATTGAACGTGTCAAAAATATCTATTTTTTAAAGTCATATCACGGACGAGTGGCCCCAATTTCTTGGAAAAAATCTGTTATAATGCCTTCTACGTGATTTATGTTGCAACACACTGGCAAGTGTCAAACAGCATTGAGGCTTAACGCTGACGTAGAAAGGCAGCCTGTGCCATGCGCGTCACTGATGTTATTGTTTATTTCCTTTGTTTTGCACGACAAAAACAATGGCACAAACCTAAACTATAATAAATTCGGCAGTATTCATAGAGATGATAAAGATATTTGATGGGATTAGTATTCAAAGCGACAATGTCGATATGAAGAGATAACGTATATGGGTTTACACGTTTGGACGTTATAAAAGTGTGTTGTGTTCAACGCGAGCTGTGTTACAACTGCAGAAAACGTCACACGGATTTCCGGTTTCGAGGATGAGATGGTAATTAATCATCGATGTAAAGCTTGGAACTGTATTTACAAGCAACTGTTGCATTGCAGCATATTTTTCACGCAAAACCGCCTCGCAACTCATCATAGGTGAACGAACATTGTTCGTCGTATACATCATGAATATCTTTAACAAGTTCATGCATCAACGCACGATATGTGTCTCTGCTATAGTGTGCAACC
Organism: Megalonaias nervosa; assembly: GCA_016617855.1. Classification (NCBI taxonomy): domain Eukaryota; kingdom Metazoa; phylum Mollusca; class Bivalvia; order Unionida; family Unionidae; genus Megalonaias; species Megalonaias nervosa. The sequence goes on along the minus strand of JAECUM010014069.1, from coordinate 23,224 downwards.
ACTAACAAATCGACTTGGCTTCATTAACAACTTCGAGAACGTTGTTGCCCGCACGAACTGATCCCACAAATATTTCCAATCGATCCGCAAGGTCGTTAGGGTCACACAGTCCACCAATGCCCTTTCCTTCTTTTAGTCGGCTTTCAATCCTCCCTTGAATTTCTTTTTCTTGCCCGCGCCACGTTTCTACTTGTTCTTTAGCCCATTCAGCTTTTCTCCCCGTGAAGGTGTGGGTGGAGGAGCAGGTGCTACACATCTTTGTGGTCTTTGTTGTTGCTCACCCCATCGTATTTTGTTCTTCATCCGGTGGTTAGTTCTTATGATAAAGTTTTCGCTCTCGATTAGCTTTCTGGTGTGGTAAATAATAGCCAAGGATACTTTTGCTTGGGCTGGTGTTTTCCATTTTGCAGGCTTGGTTAAACCGTGTCCCGTTTTGGGTTGTGCTTTTCGTGCAACTTTCGTGGCAGCTAGCTCACCGCTTATTCGCTCTATACATGTTTGTTGTAATTGTTGTTTTTCTTGGATATGTTGCAGATCTTCTATTGTAGCATATTCAGGATTGGAGTCTCTAGGAAATGGTTGTAGTTGTAGTGGTTTCATTACTGGTCGCATTTGTAAACATTCTCTCCATAATCTTCACCTTCATCTGCTCCTCCGCCCGCATAAGCATTAAAATATCTATAAAATGAGTCCACCGAGTACTGATAGCTTGTATTGTTTCCAGTAAACTCCCTGAATACCATTTTAGTCCATTCCATATACATGTGTTTATGATGTGTCTTTGATAGCGTTTTATGATGTACTCGTTCCAGACGGGAGGTCGGCCAAGAGCGACACGCATAGGATTTTCAAAAATCGCCTGGCGTGCTAATTCCTTAAAAAATGAGGCTGTGTTGACATCTCTGGCTTATAGCCAGTCGCGACTGAAAAACCTTTTTGAAATTTTTGCATCCTCTATTACGTTTTCAATCAATTCTTGCTGTTGATGAGAAGCTTTAAGGAGTCGCTTAATATACCCTTCTAGAACATTGCTTCCGGACACTTTTATATGATTGGTATGTCCACATCCAACCAGATCGATATGTATCCCTACACGTTCCAGTCAAATTAATGGTGAGAAAACTATACGGGTCCTAGGTGATCTGCGCAAACATGTCATAAAATTCATCCCACGTGTGGTCATCGACACACCAAGTTCAATAAATGTTTCCAAGGCCATGCCATTCAATGCCACGAAATTTCAAAAGCATGTTAGTTGTCAGGGATCACTTTAGGTACATGTGAGTATCACTGGGTCAAATAAAACACGTCTGTGTTTTTATCCCGACATCGTGAAAATATTTGAGCGGGACTGACTTGGTTTCCAAGCATCACATCGTCTTACACAACAAAATTGTTTTGTTTTTTTTGCATCCAAATCGTCAACGGTAGGCGCTTAGTCAATGGTACAAAAGAAATCGACGGTGGACGACAAAGTTGTCTTGGTATTGTTACCGCTTCTCAACGATCATGTATTACTCAACGCTTTTGAAAATCTTTTAAAACATCATAACACGGTATATCTTCAGGTGATGACGAAACTACGTACAACTGATCTCATGTTAACCATCGTAAAACCATATTCATCAACAGTTGTTTTTTCCTGCTCTAGAAGGGTCAATGATTAGTGTAACAACTGAGTCTGGAAACTTGGTTCCAACACCATGCTTTGACGGTTAAGGTGTAGCTTGTGCGGAGAAATGTATGACGGCAACATCTTTGCTCTTACCAAAAGCAACTGCGAATTTTCTTTTGCGTGAGGCCATTGAATAATACAATTGTTGTTTAACACAATCGTGTCTTCATATTGTGCGCAATGTGGTGCGAAAACACGTGCCGCAGATCGATATGGAGTAAAGAAGTTTACGTTTATAAGGAAATGCTGATAACTTTTAAAAACCTTGGCAGCGGTGATATCACGTTTCATTAACAATGTTACCAGGAACTCTCTGGAGTAAATACCTTGGTGAAAAGTACCTTCCTGGACACACTTACCGTCGGCCTGCTACGCGCCTGGATATACGACTCGATTCTAAAAACCAACCAAAGCCTGGTGAAGCACATAACAACCGTGTTGATCCTGCGTGTTACCGACAAGACCTTGCGTACCGAGCATTAAAAGATATCCTTGCATGTGAATGTGCAGATATCGATATCATTCATGACTTAAATGCGATTAATCCAACACTGGGAGAACGAATCGCAAAGGAGGTATGAAAGCTAAGATAGCACTCGGTGGATAGACTCCAATCGGTTCCACCTCTCGTGGACAAACGTTTACTCATTAAAAGTACATAATACTGATATCAAGAAAGAAACAATACAATGGACACAAAAAGCCGCACATTATCTAAGATAAACTATTGTCCGCGCCAGTATTTGGAGAGGTGAAGCCGCCGCGGAACAATTTGTCAGTGCAGCCAATGTCACTCGTGATTGCTCGATCATGTTTATTCAAACAAGAGCTGTGAAAAATTTACCTGCCAGTAGCGACGAAGATATGTGGGTTGTTTGACGTCCAAACACCAAATAAAGGTGGTCTTCCACACGATCGTGTCCGTGATAAAGAAGGTAAATTACGCACCTTCCAATACGCTCTAACCATTGTCGATGATGCTAGAAGATACAAAGAAGTAGATCCTCTGACATCAATAGATTCTGCAAATGTCGCAGATGCACTCGAACGTATTTATGCACGCGGACCACTCACATGGCCACTATTATTGCATGTGAATCCTGGCAAAGAATTTCTCGGATCTGTGGCTACGATGCTGTCCAAACACTACGTGCAAATACTTGTAGTACATGTCAGTGTACACCGTGACCTTTCTATTGTGGAATGATTTAAATGTACCCATGCGGAACGGCTAGTCGGTAATCAAGAATTGTTGATGAGGTCAGCGGTCTCAGGAATTGCTATCACGATTTCCATTAGCTATAGCATCATTAAATAATGAAGTCACACATCTGACAGGTTAAAAATAACAAGCAAATGCGAATCGACAAAAATCAATAATTGTCACTCTTAAAATGATTTCACAGTCAGCACCATTACAACCACTCGGAGACAAGTTTGTTCGGTATCTGTATGCACTTGGGGGAGCTAGAAGGCGGACAACAACGTTGTGCAATGGACCGACTATGGTCCCTAGATGTGTTTACAGTTTCAGAACGGATTGAGACTCCAAGACAACTAACCAGTTATCGATTGGACCGTCACCTGGTGCACTAAAGGCTTCCAATCGTGCATTTGTGCGAGAGGAATTACAAATCATTCCAGCAGATACGGAACTGCCACCAGGATTTATTTTTTAAAAAAAATACGATGACCAAGCACGTAGGTGGTAATACCATCGGGGAATATCCATCGCTTAACATCAAGCTGGGACAAACTAAATCGTGTGTGCAAATTCACGTCGATCTCAAAGATATTCCAGGTACAATTCGTGATCTATATGTTTATTCACAATCACCCATGGAACACCTTTGGTCTTTCTAATATTCTTGCTGGAGCCACCCCGACCATAATCGAGTGCATTTCAGGTTGCAGTCCCACATACTCTTCCATTAGTTTACCCGAGCATGCGTCTTTGAACTTGCCAACCACATTTTTATTGCCGTTTTTAAACAGCGGATGCTCTTTCGGATACTTGCTGTTATCAAATTCATTCACCAAACCTGGCTGTGCTATGTCCACGTACATATCATCGCTGATCGTACGCATCAGCAGCGATTTAGTGTCGGTGTACATCATCTTTAACTGATCCCGATAAAACGGGTTTGATCTTGTCGTAGTACAATTCGCACATAAGCATATTTGACAAATCTAACAAGGACGAACCAACATAGAGTTTTATCAGCTTGAGTTCTGATTTTCATACTGCTAACGGCAACAAGTCCACCATCAAAGATTGTTCTTGATTCAATGGCCGGGTCTGAAATGAGCCTTTGAAGGTTGTCTTGCTTATTATCACGGACAAGATCCTCCATGGTTTCCCAAACACGGCATTTTTCGTGAGCTTGAAAAAGTCCTTTTCAAAATCAATGGTGGCCTTTCTTTGTAGGTCAGTATTCATCCATCTGAATATACGGGGTCATCCAAGCTTGTTGGTGAAATTCAAGAACTAGATGGATCTTGCTTACACGCATACCCAATCGCAAGTACAACTACAGATTTCGCACGTATAATGCTTAATTTGTGTTATGTCCAAAGACTTGGCATCTGTTTAATACATTCAGTGTATTTGTGTCCGGATTCATCGACGACCGAGCGATGATACGGGGACAACCATGTACCATACACCGTCAGTTCTTTTAGTGTCAGCGGATAATCGATGTGTGTGTCATGTAAATGCACAGGATATTCCAGATCAAATTCAATAAAGTATCGATGGTTACTGTTGATGTTGTAATCGTGCACGTGCTTTGTAGATCAATGTATGCAAGATCGATCCACTGAAACCCACCAATCGGAAGTGGTTGCGTCATTGCCCAGCCATAAAGGTTATTTGTATTTCTATACATGATGTAACTGTTGGAGTCACAGGGGTCATACCCGTCAAAGTGGGTAGTTGGCACGAACATTCCTGTGACTTGACAATGGTATCTCGCCACGAAGTGAGCGTTCGATAAACATATGATGATCAATGTTAGTGAGCAATTCTAGCTCGATTTTGGTTTTGGACAATAATGCATTCCAACCCATACCCGGTGACGAGAATTAAGGGGCGTGATCGAGCCTGTATACGTGCGTGGCAGTGTCACAATATTTCTTAAACACATCAGCAAGCATCCGTGCTCAGATACTGATCACAATAGTCACCGAGGTTTTCACATTTGAATACAGCCCAAATTTTGCATGTTCGTAAACTTCTTAAATACCTTCACGTGACAATTATGAATTAAACCCTTCGGTCGGTGGCTACTGAGTTCAACAGATTTGTTCCAGTCGTTCATGCACTCGTACGGATATAGACCTTTTCTCGCCATCAAATCAGTATAGGTTGGACAGTATGAATGAGTGATTTCAAGGTTTCGCGGTTAGATTGTTTATTAACTTATCAAAGGACGAATTCATAAACTGTCATGAATTGATAAACTGCAACTGACCCAACCTAAACGTCATGAATTCTTCCATGTTGTATGGAATCAGGCTTATTGGTGAGTTTGATGCCGTGGCAATTGTTTGCATTATTAAATGTTCATTGTACCCACGCAAGTTATGAATCACTACAGGGATTTTTGTTTCGTTTTGGTAAATTTTCAACTGCAAATTCCATGCGTTGTGTGCGGATCCTCTATACGCGTCAGCGATACGACGGTGGGCACGAACTTTGGAACCAGGGTTTTGCTCTTCAGTGGAAGTCAACGCTTCTTCGCAAATCCAGCAGTTAGTGACAGCGGAAAACTAATGTAGTTCATATTTTACATAATCATGACTGTTGGTGAATAGAACTGCTGTGGAATCCACGCTGCCATAACTTAGATCGATTTGAGAAACATCTCAACTGTACTATGACCGCTGTCTCTCTGGGCACGATAAAGGACTGGTTGCTCTGTTTGCCCATCACTTCAAACCACTAAATAACAGAACCCGTATGGGATTTGTTCAGCGATTTGCATTGTCGGATCGATGTTACCATTATCAGATCTGGGCACATTTGTGTCTGTGAAATCAGAGATTTCTACTGAAACATTCAGAGATTAAATATCCTCGTAGATACTATACGGACTATCATCTTTCGTTGCACTGCTGCAAATTTGACAATGTTTATACCAGGCTGTGGCATGACTGTTTGCTGAGGTTTTTCACTGATACCACCATACGAAATGTCATGACTGGTGAGCAGGTGGTGCTTTTTAAACACATTCATGCAACGTCTGCATGGATATTCTTCACCCATGAGCTTATTGTGTCGGTTAAGCAGCCAAATAAGATTCTTTATTCATACATAGTGAGCGTTCGATTCTGATTCTTTGATTTCACTCAGCAATAACAAATCAATCAAAGTTCGTTCATTCTCTCCATGGGGAGATAATGTAAGCGGATAAAACCTTCATCATAAGCAAACACATTGACAGTGATACCTGGATTAAGTGTGTTCGGCATGGCTTTGGTAACCTGCACCGGAAATTCAATATCACCAACGTTGAGTTCACGCAGGTATTGCAGGTATTATCGGAGTAGTTTTGGTTAAAACTATTTGGATATAAAGCTGACAAAACTGACCACTCAATACAACGATTGTCAACGTTTTTATGCTCATAATTGACCATGGTAGGTTATGAAACTGGACCCACGAAACGTTTGGCAGTGATGGACGGGTGAGAGATGGACTTCGACCTGGTCATATCTTTCAAGAGTCCATCCCAATCCTGCATTGGAGTATTTCTCTAATTATTCAAGAATCTTTTGAATACCTCTGCCAATTTCATCGCTGATGACGCTGGTTTCTATGCAGTTCAGGATTACGCCGGAAGCACTGTGAATCCATGGTGTAGTTGTTCTAAGTCCATCCTTGTCACGATGGAGATGCATATTTAAAACAGTATCTGCGTTATCCCCAGTGAGACGTAAGTTTTGCAACACTGTTAAGATTATAGAAATCATATTTGTTAATAGATTTCGAGCGTCTTTACCTGGTTTGTAGGTGGGTGGGATAATGCCTACGTGATGTTCCAACTCACCACTACGTTTTTCAAATTTGAATTCGGGAACTTGTGACTGTTGTGTTTTTGTACGATAATATACAGTTGCTTCAGTAGGTTTAGGAGAAGCAAGAGGACGACAACGGTTTTGTTCATACTCATCTAACACTGCAAGGGTGTCAGCTTTTCTTGCACGGCTTGGTGTGTGGATATTATGTTCACGTGCAAATTGTTTTAGTTGCTGTACTGCTGTTTCATTAATGATTTTTGCTGCTACTATTACTGTTGAAGTTGCAACCGTTAGAATCAGAACAAATATGGGTCTCAGTAATTAAAGTATATCAGTCTTTCTCAAACGACTTGGTTGTGTATTCCATATTGCCGTGTGATTTGTTACAGCTGAGGCACAGTAGGTAGGCTAATACTAGGGAGAGGATAAAGCGTCTCTATTTGGGAAGTCTGTCCATATTTGTTTTGTTTGGGTTTTTTGTTTGTTTGTTTGGGTGTTTTGTATTTTATCAGGGCCAGACTCTGCTATTGCTCAGTCCTGGTTAATATTTCATTTACTTCTGTTTTATTTATTTTTGTATCTGTTTGTGCAGCCACAGGCGTATGTGGTTTTGATTTATTTCTGCGCGCTTTATAGTATTCACGAACAGATCCACAGGACAGGTAAAGGTGATTGCGTGATTTGACTCCAATGCCACATATAAGACAGAGACCTGCCCCTGGACCATCACGTAAAACCTGCGCATGTGTTTTACAGTAATCATAATGGCATCTTCTCCCACAAAGTTCCTATTTTCCAAGGCTGACAGTTTTGCATTTCTTGCGTCCCAATGCAACGGAGTTTCCTATACATACACGCAGGCGTTTTATCTAATTGGGCCTTTACACTGTCCATTCTTGTTTCATCATGTTATAAGCCTCCAGTGGAATTTCAAACAACAACACCTGCAGTCCGCCGTTAGCACAAAGCTGTAAATCTGCCCTTGCCAAATAATGGAGTATACCAATTTCACGGTACTCATAGCAAACTTCCTTTGCGGCGGCAGATAAAATGCCTCAAATGACCCATCACTGACTAAGATGTCAACGTGAAATTTGTCAGACTGTCGTACATACCCAATAATATGAAACTTTGTACATTTCATCTACATTTTGAGGGATTTCATTTGATGAAAGCGTTCACTAACTTTCTCAGATATTTGACCCTCCTCACTTCCGCATCGTGGTATTTTGCTTTGTAAAACAAATCCTCTTGATTGGTGAGTTCGGGTTTTATACTTACATTCATGACCCAGACGCATTTATTTACATATCCTGCACGTGAACATCTTCATCACTGTAGGAGGGTAGGAGTTGTGGTTGAAATTGCTAATGCCGTTCTTTGCAATGAACATGTTTTATAACTAATATTTTTCATTCATTGTTGAATATATTTTAGATAATTAATATTTGTATTAAACGTATTTATTTGAATTTGCGTTCAGGATATTGGTTTTCCCTCTGAAATTTCTGGTGTACCCGATCTTAGTCATGTTCTTTACTAAGGTTTGAGTTATAGTCTCATACACCCGATCTTGTTTAAAGCTTAGCATGTTCTGGAAATTAACTTTTGACCCTAATCATGGTGCTTTTATTGTGTCGTCGGTTATTATTTTAAGATTGCTTGCGTCAGAATTATATATTCCTATCTTAAGATCAGAAGTGGAAACAGTATTGTTGTCGTGTTTAGATTTCATTTGAGAGGTTTTATTTATGTAAATTATTCATTGGAATTATAACGTGCTCATTAAAACCTTCGGATTCATCGCTATTGGGGGATTACCGTGAATCCATTTATAGACATTTTGGATTATATAATTGTGATTCACTAAGACTGTTAGCACATCATCGCTATTTCAAGCTATTGGTACATCAGCACTATCAACACACAAATTAATTCGCAAGTCCACTGGAATTCATTCTGATTACCTTATACTTTTGGATATGAGATATAACATTTTAATACTGTAAGTTCTTGTTTAAAGTCTCGCTGTTTAAGCTAGGCAAATAAATTGGTTGTTGAATTTTATTAAACGTTTCTCAAAGTTCCTTGGTTCCATTTCACTAAACAAGATACACATAAGATTTTTACAAGCATTGTGCGACTCTGCTGAACTGCAAAATATGTGGCTTACGTTATTTTCTGATATGGGACACTGATACTCACACTCTCAACCATCGAATATGTGGTCAAAATGCAAAGTGTCTAATATATAATTCATCTTCCTACTATACATGTTAACAGTTTGATCGACTTATATTTAATGATGTAACAAAAATGTAATTTTTCTGTACAACTGATTACTTAACCTCTATTAACCCGTCAACCTGTAAGACCTCCAGGACATATGAGAATTATATCCCTGAAATAGATGGTGACAAGGGCAAATTTTCCGGAGGCATCATACCAGTTTTTATGATTTAGGAAGAGCTGTGATTGCAATGATGATATCAAGATATCCCCATAATTGATGTGACCCACCGGAGCATAATAAAAGCAATCTTTTTCGGAATATCGGGTATGGTGTTAAGCATCATATATGCAACATTCATGAATAGATCATTGCCGAGGGAAAGGGTCCTAACAAATGTTGGCATGACCCACCGAGAGAAGAGGAGATGAGCGAAATGCTGTGACTTGAGCAAGGGAGCAACGCCTCCCGAAAATTTAAATCACATATCATGAATCCAAGATTCATGAACAAAGTTTATTATTACTTGAACTTCAGGTAAGAATGTGCATAACTATTATATTTACCAACCAAATATATGGTTGAATGGATGGTGGGAAATGCATCAAGATATATACATTAATAGGTAAACAGATAATCACCTAGGTCATAAAAACACACAAAATCTTGAAGAAATAAGCAAAAAACATGGTTGTTAAAAATGTATTAATTTAACATTTCTGCAGCGTGTATTACATGCTTACATAATAATGAAGGTAAAACCATTTTGTGACATAACACATTCCTTGATGTTCTTGCCAGTTTATTTGTTTGGTTATAGATAACCTATGTATGTTTAAAATGTTTCTTGCTGTAAATAATAAACGGAATGGTAGACAAATATGCTTAGTAATTTTCCTAGTGATTCAGTTTTACTCAAGCATGACACCAGGTAGAAACATAATACGGATCCTTTATTGTCTACAGATAGATACATACTGGTAACTGAAAAGATAATTTGCATATAGGAACATTGCAGAATTGGAGATATTCCTACAACACATTTTGATGTATTCCGCCAATAGCTCTGCATACATGCCTCCAGTGTATGGGAAGGAATGTCGTGGCAGCCCTCGACTATAACATTCATGTTCACAGGCCCATACTTTTGAGTAAGGAGGGTGAAGTTTTGTAACTAGTACGGAGATCTGCAAATCCTAAAATTTATCAATATCTCCAAAGAAAACATGCACCAACTAATGCTAAATTAATTTGGTTTAGGCATAAAAGAAAATAAAAACAGAATCACCTACAAACATAAACATTTTCAATTATATTACTCATGAAAAAGCTTCAGGGATGCCATGTTCTACATAACGTTTGACAGTTTTTTTAAATGCATGAGTATGTTGGATGTTGTTTTTTTAAACCACACTGATTATCAGACAAACTTCTTTACAATAGTAGCTGTAGGTGGGGCAGTGAAGGGTGTCTGATGTTTTTCAATTCTTATTACATCAAACGCAATGATGTCTCTTATCTTCTTCATTTTCACTGGGTCTCTCAACCGTTTTCCAAATACTATCTATATATTACCTTTATTCTGCAATGTCTGTGTAAAGAACATCAATATGAGGAAGGGATGCATGCAATACAGAATTAATTATAATCTCTGGTTTAATCATGTTAACAAGAATTTAGTCTACCATGGCCAAACTGTACAAAAAGGGAACATTTTGTGGTTACGACTAGAGTTGGATCCACAAAGTTGTCTTAATTTTAATTGTTACATTCTGTTTATATTTTATTGATACCGCAGATCATACAAGAAGAAGAGTGTCAGTGGACTCTGTACCCAATGAAAGTGGAGAAACATATCCACTCATTCTCCAGTCAATAAAGTCAGTATTGGGGAAAAGGTTGTGGAACTAATTCGGAATGGAGATGAATAGAAAACTGGGTGTTTCCGATATAAGGAGCATTGAAAACCATCGGCTCCCTTTCCTCCCCCACTTACAGTTACTCTTGTAAAGGATGGTGTATCGCGAAGATATTAGACCAGTCTAGAGGATATATATATATATATATATATATATATATATATATATATATATATATATATATATATATATATATATATATATATATATATATATATATATATATATATATATAGTGTATTGCCCAGGGTATTTGTCCCTGATGCTCCACATACAGCAGCTAGGTATCACCACTCGCACACATTCTCTTATGCGACCATGCTGCTACAACACAAACTGCTGTATGACGATTTGCATTCGTCAGATCTTACCCTTTGGGCAAAACCAGCACATCATACATTCGGACCACGGCCAGAACTGCCTGATTCAACACCAAAACTTGCTAATTATGTTGCAAAGAATCAATGAACGCTAATTTTCTCTTATCACTTTAGAGTTGCCTAATTAAATCCTTTCGAGAAAAGAAGTCTAGATTGATTAGTTGTTTACAACTACAGTTTCATTGCAGGTTATAAGGAAAATTCAACCAAAACCTGGGCCATGGTTTATGATATCTGTTATTACAAGATCAAATTATTGGTAAGAAAAATTATGCAGCATACCAGTGTTCTGGAAAATAAAGACCTTTTAACCGCATCACTAATGCATTTAAGATGATTCTGTTGCAAGGCAGTAATACATATATAATGACTATGAGTAAGGATATCGCCAAACTGCTATCTAATGAAATAGGTGAACAGTGCCTGAATGCACAACAATTAGACCCCGGGGATAAGCCTTCGTCTGCAGTTGCAATGTAAGTAATGTTCCATTGATGAAAGACGACATACAGCAATACCAATGCTAAAGGTGCTGGCTTATCACTTAAAAATGGATGATTTTCTTTATTATTTGCATATTCTTTGAGAAATAATGCAAATAGAAGAGCATGTGTTTCTGCAAGAAAGTACATTATTTCGGCCTGATTTGGCACTGACATTTCTAGAGCACCATCTTGGACGTTATTTAGTCTATCACGAGGCTAGCTAGCTGATTAGAGGATCAGTTATGTTACAAATTGCCCCATTCATATTAGAATCTTACTGGCAACGTTGAAACGCAATGTTCTAGTGACCTTCCAGAGCAAATCCTTTCTGTCTCTGTTGGCATCTGTCTGCACCGCGAGCATACACACCCATCTGGCTGTGGTTAATCCTTTTGGAGGATGGTATCCCTCCGAATGGAATTCTGCTGGTTCAAGTATGTTGAAGGTCAGACCGTGGTGATACTCCACCTTCCGCAGCAGGACGTCTCTCGTCTGTTCCACTGATATATTCCCAATTACTGCCTACATAAAAATAAACTTTTATCAAGTAATATTTCTGTACGTATAGGATACAAAATGTGTCATATACATAGTGAACATGTAAAGACCATTAATCATTGTGGAATCAGATGCAATAACATCTAAGTTTGTTCACAATGATAATGCCAACAATAATTTTTGTCACTATCAGAGGTGGAAAAATATGGTACATGAGAGGATAAAATAGATCATCAAGAGGAACTGTTTGTAGTGTTTCCATTATGATGACAGCAAGCAAGTCATATGTAGAGCGATAAAAGATAAGTAAGATTATGCTGTTACTCAATAGCTATACTATGGTATGCTAAAAACACCTATGAAGACACGTTGTTGTACAAACATGTAAAATCATTAAAAAGGAAACATTAACCATCTGCTCCATTATCAATATTGCAAACTTATGGTGAAACACACACACACACACACACACACACACACACACACACTATATATATATATATATATAGTTATATATATATATATATATATATATATATATATATATATAAGATAATGGACATGCATTTTCTAGAACAATAAATTACCTATAGTAATGAAGTAACTTAATCTGTAGATTTTGGAACATTTGCAGGTGACAAGATATAGTCTGATTATACAAATATTTACAAACAAGTGATGTTTAACTATGTGTGTCCCTTTACTCAAATTACATTTAGTTCCATTCTCTGTTACAATTTGCCCAACAAGAAATCTTTTATTTTTGTTTTGTAATATCACACCACTGTTACTCTTGGTCAAACCTTGGTTACGTTTGGTGTTTAGGCAACTGTAATCATTGCAGTGATGAATTAATGTTCCATCTGCATATTTGTAGTTAAACAACCGTTTGAACTTTCCATAAAATTTGTGTATACCGCCTGCTTTATTGTTCTCAAATTGTTGACTTGTGAAATGTTTTGTAGTACTGTCTTTAATAACTGATAAAAAATAAATAAATACTGTAAAATTTGACTTTCATTCTGTCTCTTCTGTCTTTGGTTATTGTTAGTGCCGCCTCTGCTGTTTTGTGCTGTCTGCCTCTGAGCCTCTCTGCCTCTTCTACCTCTTTCACTACCTCATGCTCTTATATTCCTACAGTTTTGTCTCCCCCTTGCACCCCTGGCAAATGGTCGCACAGGGATTTATGAAGAGGACTGGATAAGTGCAAAGCTGATACAGAATCATTCTGCAATAAAGTAGAAAGAATTTGTCAAAAGCCATTTTCTAAATTGAACATACGCCGGGTCTACTATAGAATATGTGATTGCATATTTGACACTCATTTTTCAAGCAACGGTGCACAATGAATACATACAAACTGTGTATTATAATTGTAATGCCCAATGTATTAATGCATGCATAATTACCAGTGTATGAAAGACCCTCCAAATACAGACACTAGTTGATAACCGTGTGCTGAAGTTTCAAGTTCACGGTTTCTAGGAAAGTTTATATTTTCTGTCTTGGAAATATGGCAACTGTTGCTAATAGCAGTGGAAGGATTTGCTACAAGAAAATGTGTTTGTGGAATAACGTGTGAACTGATAAATGACTCCTTCTGGTTGGTATGTGCATTATTTGTCATTAAAGATTACAGGTACATGTTTAATTCAACACAATGTTTGACATAAAGCGTTTGTATCTGTTACTAAGTTTTATGTAGTTGTTGAGAGAGTTGGGATGTTTGTGGCCAGTTATGTGTATAGCTTGAGTGTCTGGAACATTGTTTTCTATTAGTTTCTGACATAGATTTCGACCATAAACTCTCTCTCTCTCTCTCTCTCTCTCTCTCTCTCTCTCTCTCTCTCTCTCTCTCTCTCTCTCTCTCTCTCTCTCTCTCTCTCTCTGTATTTTTATCATTCGCTTTATTAGTTACGTTATTTAATTAATAAGGTAAGTTAACGTTAATAGATATCAATAAAAGTCTTGTTCTTTAAATAATATTACTTTTGGGTATTTAGTTATTCATTCTTGTACTCATTCACGAATTCATTTCTCTTTTAACAAATGGAAAGTATTTCAATTGCGGTATGCATCGCCGTTTGTTTGATCGGAAAATAACTCCATCAGGAGTATTTTTCAGGTAATTTGGAACGGGAATTGCATCTTTTTTGTTATTTCGAATGCATTTAAGAGACCAGTATTCACATTCATAATTTCTGAATGGTTTATGGAGCGTGCGAGAAGTGCTTCCAAGATCCACGTTCTTTCATTATCCACGTTGTATCAGGATTCTAGGAGATCAGGAACTGGGATACCAACCATTACAAGTATACCAAATTTGCCACTTTCCTAAGACAGAAAAGTACCAAAAGGACGACGACACCAAGAAAGGCATTTTTTCTGGCCATGTCGAAGCCTTTTTAAAACTCAGACAAAGACTCCAGAGACTATCCTTTCTTATGCTAGTTTCCAGAAGTCATAGTCAGATTCGAATAGGAGTACCGTTCCAAGCAAGGCATCAATTTAGACCACGTCGAAAAGAACGAAGGAAGCCCCTCGTGTGACAAGGTCATGTTGAATTGTTTGTGGGTCAAATGGCCTTGTTTACCCAAGACAGAGTACTTGACAGAGCCCTCCAACTACTACGACATGATTTACGGCAAAAGGACAATATATGAAACACGAGGACGTCGTTCGTGAAGATTTGATCCTAATCAGTTACGAAGAAGAGCCAGAGTTTGTACTGGACGACAAATTTAGAAATATCATCATTGCTGCCTACATGACGCCCCACGCACGCTTAAAATTTTACGAAGCCTTGTACACTGTTAGGAGATCATGTCCTGTACTTTGACACAGACAGTTGCATCTACAACTATAGCATTGATCATCCCTACCAAAAGATCTGAGTTTTGTTATTGGCGGTCCTAAAAGTCACGACTACTAATGCTGAGGCAAACAAGTATAATTGCACACAAACTGCACAGTCAAAGGATTGACGCTGAATTATCGAAAGAGTCAACTGGTCAACTTTGGTGTGCTGTAAGTAGCTTTGCAGTTTGGAGAGGATCACCCACGAACCGCGCAAAATTGTACGGTTTCCAACTCACGAAATCATTAGTCGCTCCTTGGAAAAAAATGTATCAAATTGTCTACTACAAGCGAGTGAGACTTCAATACCACACGCTGATATCGGTCAGCATATAAATAGGAATATTTCCAATACCGACGCTTCATTGCTAGGAGAAACGCAAAGCTAGGTTAAAGATGAATCATTTCACACAGTCACAAGCGTACGAAAGATTCAAGTTCAGTGATAAACACGTTAGCGATGCTGTGTCTTGCGATCGCACCAATGCCATATCATTTGACATCACCGATTCAGCACGACATTGGCACTTCTCTACAACAACAACTACTACTACTACCATCACCACTACCACCATAGAAGTTGATGCTGTGCGCGTAAAACCTAACTGACGCGAAAGCGATGCTATTTATTCCGACCTCCTTGCATCTTTACTGCTTTTCAGATGTCATGCGTTTACCACCCTACAGATTTCATCCATATCTGCGCAAATAACTCATAATGTCACCACCACCTCAGCGCCATGCACCAGTAAAAGAAGAAAACACGTTGCCTGTGACTTCGTCTGGTTAATGTGTCTTTGAAAATCGATTCCAAAACGTTCAAAGAGAAGTGACCTAAATATCTGACTGGTCCTACACCCGAAGAGTTAGCCAGAGCTGGATTTATCCATTTGGGAGAAGGAGATAAAGTCAAGTGTTTCAGTTGCGTCTGTCACTTCAAGAGTGGGAGCAGAACGATTCAGCTTGCCTGAAACATGCTCGATTTTCACTACCTTCCTTTGGTCGGACCCAAGTAAGATTTTTATTGATACTCTAAAGGAGAACATTAGTAGTTTGCTGAGAGAACGCATTTACAGAGGGCTAGTCAAGATACAAGTTAAACACAATCTCAAATTCATCCAACCGGTTTTAATTGTTATTTCCAGTGTCACAGAAGACATATTCTTGGAAGAAGATATTTTTATCACCAAGATAAACGTGGGTATAAACCAGGAACGTTATCAGGAGCGTTGCAACAGATTCCATGGAAGCAAGTCGATGACCTTTGAGGATTAACTAAATCTTCTACAAGAACTGTTTCCTTTGAATTTGGACGCTGTGGTGTGTGTTAGTGACTCTGCTTTACGAACAGAACCTGCAAAAGGCATCATGACCACCTCACCTTTAAATGTAAAAGAAAGACTCATTCTGTTAAAAGTGTTACATTTTCATATTGATACTTCTCTACTTTTGTGTGAAAAAAAGATTTGTGACGCTGTATACACATTGGATGCTTGCGAAGACGTAAGTGTAGCTTGTGACCTACTGGAAAGATGTACGTGACTAGAAATGTGTTGGTTTCGATGCTTGGACGAAATTTGTGGCTGACTATGCCAAAGACATTTGTAATTAATCCAAGAAACAAAAGTGGACATAAAAACGCCAGGTGAAATATGTGACATTTAAACCTGAGTTAGCTGCAGTGGTAGAAGAAACCGACACACAGGAAAACCACATTCAAGACAGTACCGTCGTAGACATCGACAGGAATGGAAGGACATTCTGGGAGGAAAAATTAGAGACTGTCAATAGTGTAGAGCCTCAAAAAACATTTTTGGTGTACCTAGAAATTCCTGAGTACGATTGAATCGATAATATTGTGCAGTAACTTGTTTGTATTGCGCTTCGCATTTTAGCGACCTATGTAACCATTTGCTCTTATGTGTTTTTGTATTTCATGTGGTGACTTTGAACACTGAATAAACGTGTCCTGAAAATGTACAATCTCTTGTCTTTTGTATGTTAATTTCAGAATTCTAAACACCTTCGTTACATCTACATCTTCCTCTTCTAATTTTTCCCTTACTTTCAGAATCAGAATCGTTGACGATAAATTAGATCGTTCAAGTTGGAAGACACACTATCTTCGCCATCCCTTTTAACATGGTAATTGCTGGACAGAGTATTTCAGGCATAACCCAATTTATCAAACGCTTAATCGAGTACAAAACCCATGTGATCGATCGTCCACCCCAATGCATCATGTAGTGTTACAAAGAGTGGCACTCAGCTTCCAACCTCCTTTAGAAAAGTCAAGGAAAATACATCGTTTTTGTGGAAGGCATTCCTCGCGAAGACGACGGCATCGTGTCTAACACGAGTCAAACACATCTAGTCATCTTCGATGGCATGTTAGGAGAATACAAAGAAGAAATTAAACTTTGGTTTACATGCAAAGGTCATCATCGTAATGCTATTATAAACTTACATTACCCACAATTTTTTTCACAAAGTAAGTCCATCGTAACATCAGTCTCAATGTTCATTATGTGGTCTTCTTTAAAAGTCCCAGAGATAAATCTCAAGTGCAAGTGTTAGCCAAACAAATAGACACTCCTTTGCTCACATGTACGTACGTCGAATCCTGCTCAAAATCCTCACGCCTATTTACTCGTCGATTTAAAACCCACTAAACGCAACTATTTTCTATTTTGTACCCATATGCTTCGCGACTGTTGCCAACAAGGTGGGCTGATCATTTACACCTCCACATCTTCATGAAGAAAAGTATAAAAAGCTCCAACACTTATTTTATGTTTCAGAGTCGTCAAAATGACTTCCTTTCAATCTCATCTTCCAGCCAAATTGATTCGCGCCCTGTATGCCGAACAAAAATGCACAAATGCGTGCCCGTGTGTTAGAGCCCAGTCTTAAAGAAGTCTTATGACGGTTTAAGGTGACAGCGTTCAATTACGTCAAGGGATTATTCATATCCCTCATGAAACCGAACGCGTTTTTGACAAACACAATGTGACCTTGTCACAACTGTCACCAGCTTCGACTTCGCTGTTACCCGTGATGCAACTCAAACCAGATTTTACACGAGTCTTTCCCCAATTTGATTTTAAAAAATGGAAATCTGCTTCTAAAGGAACTACATCAGTGTTCTCCTTCAGCGGATGCCGCTAAAAGGTACCTTCCGCCAAGATTAAAGTCCAAGAGCAATCTCGAATATTACAAAGTTTACTGGATTTATCCAAACAAGAACTGTCACGATTTAGTCAGCTTGCAAACCGCTCAACGTCGAGTGAGACCCATCATGAAGATGATACGACATGGAGACGCATTCCAGTATTAAAAAAACGCTTGCCAGTCACTTCGCTTCAGTGTTTATTAAGAAGATGCCCCCCCCCCTCAAGAGCACCACACCGCCAGTCTCTTGCCTAGAAACGATAAAGGGACTGCCTCCTCATTTAGCCAAACACTGGGACGTGTTGTCGTTACTGTCGAAAGCCCAACCACCCATAAAAACAACTCATTCAAGCAGCCCCGAAAGAACATATTCGATACCGTGTGTAAATGTTGTATGAACGTATTGAAAGGAATGATACCGTTGTCCAAGCACCAAAAACAACGCTTAAGAAAGCATAGAGACATTCTTCGCCAAATAGTCAAAAAGAAATTACCCATTAGTCAAAATGAAAAAGATGTTGGTGCAACCCAGAGGAATTCTACCCATGCTGATACGACCCTAGTCCAAAGAATGGCTGCTCTTGTGTTTGGAGGGTTTCTTGGATAAGTTTTAGCTAGCACCAAGAAATGAAGAGGGCGAAAAACACAAAAAGGACCCCTTTCTGGAAAGATACGAGTACTTTGGAACCTAGTGGAAGGACGAAAGTATGTAATAGTGTCTCCATATGTAAAAAGTTAAGAGAGATTTTCTTTTAGGTCGGAGCGATATCTCTTTTGGATGGTTTATGTGTGTATTTAGTTTATGAGGGATGTTTTCCTTCATATAAAGTGTCGCGTTCACCATACTAACTACCCATTATTGAAGGATTAACACATCAAAAATGAAAAAATCACAGAACCTAGTGTAACTTCATGTGTACCTAGTACATGTTCGTCGCCTTCTAGACGAACTAGCCAAGGAAACGTTGGCAGAAGAAAAAGCTACCCTAGATAAGGAGGAGGCGTAGAAGACGAACATAATCCTTTTGGTGCGCCCAATTTGCCCAGTCAATCCAGTACTGAGGACACCGCAACCGAAACTCTTCATAGTACCACAAATTGAGGATTCGGGCTTGGAGCTGGAGCAACAGCGACAAGAATGGCAGCCCCAGCGACCATAATAGCTTCCACAAACCCGCTGCCTACGTCTGAGGAACACAATTTTCATTTTCCTTAAACAGAGGGTTGGGGCTCTGAACCACCCATCCCTGCTCTGCACTCTCCAGCTTCACCATTTCCTGGGAGAATGAGTGGAGTAGACGATGTGTGTGGTGCTCAACCTGGGAGGTGCGGGCAAAAAGCGGCCCTTTTCAGGGCCAAGACAACTCTAGAAAAGAGAGACTAATCAATTTGAAAAAATTTGTTTTTGTATGGATATATTTACCTGCTGATACATGTATGTTTGGTTGGTTGTTTTTGTCTTTTCCCAATAAAAATCCCTTTCCCTTTTCAAATGAGTTTTATGTCAGGTCTTTGTGGTGTGTCTATAAACACTAACTTTGCTTGTGTGATAGTTTGTGCTTGGTATATTTAGTGTATGTATGTGTGTCTGTTTGTAGTTCTCTTAAAAAGATTTCCCGTTTCAAGTAAGTGTTGGTATGGATGCTAGTGTGTCATGTTTTGTAATAGTATGTTGGTATGTAAATTAATTGAAAGAGTGTTTCTTTAAGGTCTGCTGTACTACCTCATTTCAGTGTAACGTGTCTGTGATATGTAATTCGTCTAAAGGATGTTTTCTTCACGTTCATGCTTCAGGCATATAAAGAGACGCAATCTTCATTCAGGTTACCGTCGCTGACTCGTCAACACCTACTAATATGTTCTCAGTTAATGGTTTAGAAGAAGCTTGTCACTGAATGTTGGATGTGGAGAATGCTGTAGAAAAGATATGTCTAATGGAGGTACCCAGTCACCCTAGACTATGTAACAAGCTAAGAACTTATCCAAGAGGTGATGGAGGAGGAACAGAAGAAGATGAAACGGTTGTTGAGACTTGGGTGTTGTAGAGTGGGTAAATTGAAGGAGGCCGGGGATTGGATGGTAAGGATAAAGCATCTTGTAAAACATATAGAGGCCTGCATCGATTATTGTTTACCCACCCTTAAGTATTCTGAGGAGGGGATCAGCCGCCTTAAACATAGCCGTGAGCCTTGTTAAGAAAGTAATGGAAGAGGAAGTGAAAAAGATCATGGCTACCTGGGGGAAAGAGAGGACAGAAAAAGATAATGAGAAGAAAATGCAGACTTTGAGAGACTGAATGAAAACTGGAAGAAGGTACAGGACAAGTTAGGAGGATGGGGAATCCATACTGGATCCCGGAGAAAAGAAAAAGAAGAAGATGAATTTATTTAAAAAACTGAGGACAAGGTGGAAGAACTGGAGGAAACAGAAGAAGAATCTCAACGGCCCTTTCCATGGCCATTCCCTTGCCTCGGAAAGATATACCCTTTCACTATTGTCATAAATATTTTTGCCTTTGTGTTGTCTATGTATTGTCTACGTTTTCAACCTATAAGCACTTTTTAACTATAGTGACGCATCTAGAGGTCACCTCAGCACTGTTACTAAGTTTTCGCCCGATTGAGGTCAGCCACTTATAACACTGTTCTATTCTCCCCAGTATCCACAACCGTGATGTCACCCACGTTAATTGTCTATTGTTCTCCAAGTGCCATTCCCATGTTAAATTCCCATTGACCCCCAAGTACCACGCGCACTTTTCGACCACTGGAAATCTCAGTGTCACTCAAGTGGCACATAACACTACAATCATTTGAAAATCGTCGTTATGTATTTCATAACTTCCAAACTCTGAAAGAGTTAACTATTATACTTCAATGGTAATATTATTCAAAACGACCCGTCATATCCATTTCCTGTCACCCCGACGCTCGGGCAAAATCAATGTCATTTTAAAAGTTGTCGTTAAGTTCTAGGTACAAATTTGTGTGATTCGTTATTAGGTACAAATTTATGTTATTGGTTAGGATTCGCAAAACCGTTGAATATATTTGTCTAATTATCTAGTTTATGATTATTCATTTCTTTTGTAGCTTTTATCCCCAACCCCAAAATATATAAATAAAATAAACCAGTCACTAAAATGCGAATTGGTTTTTAATATTCCTGCAAAACTACAGATATATATTTTTATTTCAAAAAAAGACAAACATCGTTTATCATCATAAGAAATTTTCTAATTTCAAAATTCAGGACTTTATGTGTCACATTGAAAAATAAACAGCTCGAGGTAGAGAATTATATGGTGTGATCATATTTTTATTCGTGCTGAGTCTGCAGACTAATTTTCCTTTTATCTTTTGCAGATTTTTCTGTTTCATTTCATCACATGGATTGTAGAAGGGTTAGTCCCAATCTTATTTTCTAGTCTCTCCCTTTCCTACTCCTATTCTCACTCAAAAAATCGAAATGGCGGGAGCCTTTCAGTCTCTTCTGCGTATGGAGTTTGGGAATAGCCAGTAAGAATTCTCTTTTCTCCACATTCATTTTTATCCCTCGCCAATTCATATGTCTGTCTCTCCATAGCTGCATCTCCTTCAAAACCGCTGATTAGAAATTTTCACCAAACTTTTTCATAGGTTGCCCATATGGTGATATTTACTAGAAGGGTGTGCTTGTTGGATGTCGCCCCTGGCTTCCTGGAACTGTAGTGTCATTTTTGAAGAAAATGAAAATGTAACTAAACTTAATATATGCATTTGAAGGAAAGGGATACATACAATAGGGGGATTTAACTTAGCTAGCCATAGAAGTAGCTAATATATTTTAATTCATGCCAGTCCTCTCTACGTACCAATGTATCAGTACTATATGTATGAATGCATGTATGTATGCATGTATGTATGTATGTATGTATGTATGTATGTATGTATGTATGTATGTATGTATGTATGTATATATGTATGTAGGTTGGTAGGTAGGTAGGAAGGTAGGTAGGTAGGTAGGTAGGTAGGGAGGTAGGTAGATCCAAACAATACTAGAATCTCAGGTTGACTTTAATTAGAATTATTAAGACCTGGTCCTTGGGAGGAAATAATGAAGAAATGCAATACGTGCAATCTGCATGCAGGACGTATATGCTATTCATGCGTTGTTCATTCAGTATGTGCAATATATATAGTAGCAAGATACGAGCTAAAATCTATGAATTGACGAACGTAGAGGATTTTATTTTGTGTCATCCCACGATATCTCAGGACTTATGAATGATGGTAAAAGTTAAGTCAAACCGACCAAAGGATGAGAGACAGAGAGACAAAGACAGAGTTTTAAAGTCAAACCGACCAGAGAGAGAGAGAGAGAGAGAGAGAGAGAGAGAGAGAGAGAGAGAGAGAGAGAGAGAGAGAGAGTTTATGGTCGATTCTATTGTTGCTAAAGCAGAATAATGGCTTAGATCAACTGTAAATATATTAAAATATTGTAATAACCTCTTGTTGGTTCGTCAGTTGGCTTAGTTTCTATTCCACATTAATTTCCATGCGCCGGTATGTGAAAGGCGTACCTATCCAAGTGTTGCTAGCACTCTACTTTTATCATTAAAACCATCTTTCATGTTTAAATCATAAGTGTGTGTTATATTGATTTAATCAATGTGGAGAAAAATAGAAACCAAGGAAAGAAAACAATCAACTTATCAATGTGCAGAGGTGATTGCAAATAGCCACTAAAGGCATAGAACTACATTTTGTAGCGGACACACTCGGGGATGTGAGGAGTTCATTCACTAGGTCAATACACGGCTGCCTGTAGTAAATCTGAACTCCGCTCAAAGGTCAAATATATGTGATATAAATAAAATATATGTACAGTATGTACGCTGTATCAATGATATACCACTCGTTGTCTAAATTTTTCATTAAAAGGAAACTCAGCAAGCTTCGTTTCCTTTTAATGAAAAATTTATACATCTCGTGGTATATCATTGATAC